>CM076572.1:308263568-308356275 GCA_034641835.2 Pinus albicaulis | reverse complement strand
CAATGGGGGAAAATTAACACCGAGCCCGCGCCAATTGGCGCTCTGTCCCAGTGTTGTACCCGCGCCACTCTGTTTATGGAAAGTTTTTTAAAAAAGAGGCGAAGTTTCGATTACAACAACTTCGTGGATGAGTCATCAGGAGTGGTTTCGCCTGAATAACCACGGCCTTCCTCCTTTGGCCTCTTGTTTTTACCATATGGGGGAACCTCCCAAAGGATAAGGCCTCCCTTCCACTATTGTAGGGATCCCAACCTCCTCCTCTCCTCTATAAATATAGCCTTCATCCATTGATGAAGGGGCTGAAAGGCTGATAGGGGGGAAGTGCCTAAGCTTTGAATCTCCATATTCCCAAGAGCCTTGTGCTGTAAAGAGCCCTCTTTTCCCTTTAAGGCCGACTCAAGTAAGGAGACTATTGTCGAGAGACTCTGGAGAGGTTTTCCCTTTCCCTGGCGAGCTTTGCGAGACGTGAACGACTGGAGACCCATTCGAAGGAGACCACGACGTCAGAACTTGGTTGTAATCTCTCTTCGTTTGTTATTTAATAGATGATTATGATTATGGTTCCACTCTGTTTTCCATCATGTTAATATGAGTAACATCCTTTCTGACTGATGTTTAGTTACGTATGTCGGATTTTATGCTTGTATCTGTTTGTTTCTTCCATGTGCAGGTGTTCATCCGCGGAGATCGTGGAGGGATTGTGATCTGCCGAGGCTGAGGAACGGGGACGCTTCTTCTTCAGATCATAGCATTGGAATCCAGGTAGGCTTCTATCTCTAGTCTTTTCATTCGTAACTAGGAACTTGCGTCGTAACATTGTTTGATTGTTGCTAGACCCCTGCTGGGCTAGTAGGGATCGCCTCTGTCCGCAGAGGGGATTTACCTCCTCAACAATTTGGCGACTCCGCTGGGGATCGTCTAGTTTTAATTGTCTCGTTTTGATTGTTTCGTGGTTTTCCTTGCTTGGTTGGCCTTTTGGGCTGGCTCTTCTTGTGTTTTGGCTTTTGGTTCAACCCCAGAGGATCAGATCTGACCTCTGCTTTTCCGAATTTTCACCTTTTAATGGTTGTCTTGATCGGCGCGGTTTTTAGCCTGACAGTCGCGCCAATTGGCGCAGTTTGCCAGTTCATCACTCACGCCATCCCCTGTCTGGCGCGGATTACAGCCAGACAGTTGCGCCATTTCCTGTAGGTGGTAGGGTTACCCTTGTTCGGAAGCTTCTTTTGGTCAGTATTCTGCTTTTGGGTTTGTTTTAGTTTCAGCTTGAAGTGGGAAGTCTGGTCTTGGTTGGTAGAAATTCTTTGTTTTTTCATTTTCAGGCGTTGGCGCTTGTTGTCAGTTAGCAACCCGCGCCAATTGGCCATTGGCGCTAGTTGTCAATGTACAAGTCACGCCAGTTGGCGCTAGTTGTCAATGTACAAGTCGGGCCAATTTCAGGATGTGTGAAATTTGAGATTTTTTCCCTAAATCCTTCACCAGTGTGTCTTTCCCTTCCGGCCTTTCCTCCGTATGAGCATAGATTACATTGCTCATTGTTTGGGATGTCTTCTTTCCATGATTGCTTGATGTAAAAGGGAATGAATGCCTTGTTTTGATCTCATTCTTTGCAAGTCCTCTTTGTGTTTTGTCAACTTTTGAGGAATTTTGTTACAAAGTGTTTTGAAACAACGATTGCATTCTTAGTGTTTATTTACATCTCTTTTGCATTCATCCTTCATTAAGAAGCTTTGCGTTTATTTAGTTTTCATCTCAAAGTGTTCTTTTTGTTAAAATGCATTAGATCACATTGCATTGAAAAGTATTTTGAGATTTATCATTGAACTTAGATCACATTGTTTAATGATTGAAAACTAAAAATCGCTTTGAGTGCATTCTCTTTCATTGAAAGCATGCATTAAGTAGATTCTCATTTCATCGAAAAATGCATTGAGTGCATTCTTATTATTTGAAAGGAAAAAGGAAATTGTGCATAGATTACAATTGCATAGTTTTCGGAAAAGAGGATTTTGCATAGATTACATTGCATTATTCGCATCGTTGAATGTTTGAAATTGCTTTTGGATAGTGAAAGTCATCTAGTTTGGAAAAGTTTCGTTTTCAGTGTTGTTGTTTGTTGCATCATTGTTTGAAGCTCTTCCCTTAACTAGATAGCATTCATCGAATTGAAAAGTTTTCTTTTCTCATGTAGCTGCATATAGGAGATTGTCATATGACATACGGTAGGGCCTTGAAACCGAAACATAATTGAAGATCAACCATAAAATTTACTCAATTTACCTAAGGAAGCATTGAAACATTAACAAAATATTTAGAGGTCTAGGCTAGAGACGTGTTCCGGCGTCGTTAAACCTAGTAGCTGTCGTTCGCCTCTTGGCTTTAGACAGCACTAGTACGGACTTGTGCTCCCCGTACCGTCGTGTATATAAAGGGAGACCCCACTAGGTTTCTATCCTTTATCCATAGGAAGCTGAGTCTGCCGCCCTATACCCGTGATACACCGGACACAGCATTCGGGGAGATTGCCTGCACGTATGTTAAGTCCTTGGTTGATTTCTCCTTCATTTTGAAACCAAGGTGTATATTGCAGTTCACGGTTATTTGGTACACCCTTTGCCTAACATTCCTGAGCAGTCATTTTGATCTTATCTGACTCCTTAAATTTAAAATATCATCGAGCGCTTGTCCTTTAACGCTTGTTTCCAAACTGAAAGAGATAGAGTCATATTTTTCTTGTTTCTTGAATCTTAAAATATGAAACAACAGAGTTTTGTTTCAATGTTTTAAAAAAAAAATTAACTGCCCACGAAATATTCCTAGTTAAAGTTAGTTTCCTTAGGGTTTTGTTCTTAAGATCGTTATTGATGGAAACTTTTCCGTAGTTCACCAACCAAGGAATCCCCTCCGATGGGAATCCTGGTCCTTTTCCTCCTTTTGGAAATGTTGGTGCTCCTTATATGGCAACGTTGTCCCTTCCTGGGTTAACTGTTGGGTTGCCTTTTTGGTTGTTTTCAACCTCTGTGGTCCCAAATGTCTCAGATACTGGTCAATCAGTTCCTCCACCTGAACAACATCATGTTGATTCCAAGGTGGACCTCTCCTCTTCTTCGCCTGTTTCTGCATCCTCATCTTCTACTTCGCCTGGTGAAAGTCTGGATTCAAGTAACCAGGTGGCTAAGAAGAAGAAGAAGAAGACAAAGAAGAAGAAGTCTGATAAGAGAGAGGCTAAGGCTGCAGCTGCTGTTTCTGAAATGTCTCCTCTTGATAAACCTTCCAACCCTCCACGGAAAGTCAAGTTCCCTTGCCTATTGTGCACGGGAGACCATCTTCTTCGAGACTGCCCTGGCATCCCTAAGGTGCTCGAAGCATGGTCCGATGGTTGCCCGCCATTGCCTTTGACTTCCGGGAGCCAAGTTGGGGACACGTCTTCAACTGGTACTGGTAAGACTCCTAAGAAGCAGGGTAAGATTACCAATCCCTGTAAGTTGTGTGGGGGGCACCATGCCATTCACCTTTGTCCTTATATGGATGAAGCCAAGCGAGTGTTGGACAACCCGACTGTTTCTACACCATGCCTCCTGGCTGGCTATAAGCAGTTGTCTTTGAGTCCTCCGCCAGCTGATCCTACGATTCGTCAAGAGTCATACTTGGTCGATCCCGCTCCCTCGGAAATTCAAATTCAGGAATCCATTCCTGACCAACCATTGGTCGTGGGATCGGTTGAACTGGCCCCGTCTACGGTGCACCACGTCTTTTCTATCGAGAGTGGACCTCATCCCCCTCAGGTTCTTATTGTTTCTTCAGATTCCTTGGACTTGGAGAAAGATTCTCCTGTCCCTATATCTCAAGAAGTAGCTCCTCTGCCTCGCGCGATAGAGGTCCCGGAGGATAATCCTCCCGCCTTCGAGATGGAGGTTGTGGAGGATGCTTCTTCTTCTTCGGTAACACCAGGGGAAGACCACCTCGGTTCGATGGTAGCCCCTCTGAGTAGTTTAGTCGCTTCCTTTGATTGGAATCGATTTGCAGGATACCGCCTTCCGTCTTATGTGCCTTTTGAGATAATAGTAGAGGCTTTTGGTTTGGTCGTACCCAGCACCATTATAGATGAAGGTGCGTCTGTTAGTATTCTATCCTCAACTGCCTGGCAAGCTTTCGGTTCGTCGCCGCTTGCACCTGTTACGCAGAATATATTGGCATTTAACAGAAGAACGAGTCAACCGTTAGGGATCCTTCCAAGGTTACCTGTTACTTTGGGAGTTAAAACCGTCCATATGGATGTGATGGTTGTTCCAAGCCCCTTGGATTTCAATCTGCTCCTGGGGCGCGATTACACCTATGCCATGGGAGCGCTCGTCTCCTCCCTCTTTCGTGTGGTCTGTTTTCCGCATGAAGGAAGGATTGTGACCATTGATCAACTTTCGTTTTTTGGTCCTAATGTGGCAGCTGGTCCGCCATCACCCCCTCCTGGTTTTTATTCACCCGTTATATCTGCTCCACCGCAGGTCAACTATGTGTCTACCTACCCTGTGCCCGTACTCAGTGAAGACGTCGTCGTGCGTAGTGTACTGGGGGCATTGGGTCCTGACTTCCAGGATGTTTTCCTTCCATCGGGAGTGGAACTCTTGGAAGCGCCGCCTTCTTGTTAATTTTGATGTAAGTTAGTTAGAGTACGATTTCCTCCTTGTGTCAAGCTCTTTAAGAAATGAAACTTGGTTCTCGGAGCACAGTTCTTTTCCTTGTGTCAAGCTCCTTAAAAAATGAAACAAGGTGGTCGGAGCACAGTTCATTTTCTTGTGTGAAGCTCCTTAAAAAATGAAACAAGCCAGTTGGAGCAGAGTTCCTTGTCTTGTGTCAAACTCCTTAAAAAATGAAACAAGGTTGTTGGAGCATAGTTCCTTGTCTTGTGTCAAGCTCCTTAAAAAATGAAACAAGGGTGTCTGAGGATAGTTCTTTTAATGTGTCAACCTCGTTAAAACAATGAAACACGTTCCTGTTCAATTCGAGTCTTTGATCATATCTCGTAAAATCCCAGTCGAGTCTTTCTTAGATTTCGTATTTTGAACCTTCACTCCATCTTCCTTTCATATGCACTGAAGCTTGGGGGGCATGTACCTCGAATTGAGTCATCATGCTGGGGGCATGCTTAATTTTTTCAAGCAGAGTTTGTTTCCGTTTCCAATATGTAAAATGAACCGGTTTCAAGCTTAGTTTATCTTCGTTTTCAAGTTTGTGTAAAAATGAAACCAACTTCAAGCAGAGTTTCCTGATTTCAAGCTTGTGTAAAAATGAAACCATTCCCATTTTACCTCTTGTGATTGTCATTTTATCAGCCTGTTTTTGCCAGATGAGCCTTGGTTTTTTCATTCCATCGTCACTATCTGCTTGGCCGATCATATGCCTTCACTTGGTTGTTTTACCCGTTCCTGAGGAACCGCTGCGATGAGTGGTCTTGTTAGCCAACCTCTTAACCTTTACTTGTTTTGAGAAGTTCCACCATTACCGGAACCAGTAGCTACCCTTTATACCACTTGTTCCTCCAGGAGGAGTCAACTTTCAACTCTTTTCTGACTCTCTAAATATGAAAAGATTGTCGAGGCCCTTGTCGTTTCGATCTCGTTAAAATGGACACGAATCGACATCCACCCAGTATAAGTTTAACCCTTTTTCGGGCTGGGATGGATTGATTACGAAAAAGGAATACCTCCAGCCTAATGTGACTAGTGAGGTTTTCTCGTACATATTTTCTACCTTTTCGGATCTCGAGAAACTATTTACTTAAAAGGGACCTTGGGAGTTTACTTTCAAATGCTTTTCTCAAACTCTAAACATGAAAGACGCCGAGTTTTTTCCTTTGTCGACTCGTTAAACCTTGATGACACTGATCCACCAAATGACGGTATCCGAGTTCCTCCTTCCTAAGGCTCGTTAAATGTACTAGGATGGATTCGTCCGAAGGACGGATTTATATGACAAGCATATGGTATCCTCTTCAAGCTGGTGTAAAAATAAAGAGGTACTCGCCAAGCATGGTGGGGAAAATGGAACCAAAGATCGTTGTCGCTCTCTGGCAGATGTCGCTCTGAACATGGCACTTGTCCGCATTCGTAAGGCTGGGGACATCTCATCTCGTTTCTTCACTTCGCCTCCGTGCTTGGATAATCCCTTTACCCTCTCATTCGCTCATTGCCTCGTCATCATGACTCTGATCCGTTGATGTCAATATTGCTGAACCATCGTTTGTCTTCATGTGTTCAAGAGAAGTTGGCCTCTGCAAATATCAACCTTCCTCTGTTTCTCATATGATCCTGATTCGCAACAAAACATTATGTTTCTCCGTCTCGTGTCGATGATGTGGGAATCATTATGGCCCACCTTCGATCAAGGTCACTTCCTGTCGACTTCAACTCATTATCCAGGAAGTTGGTCTAGAGACTCCTTATGGTACCTTGGAGCCTGCATGCCTTAATGGCAGGTTCGTCGCATTCGACATGAGGTTTTCATCATTGGCCTCCGATCGGATGATTCTGCGGGTGTTCGACGTCAGCTCATTTATTCACACACCGTAGATTGTACCTGTAGTACCTTGAGGACCATTGTCATTATTGGTGGTTTCTCTCGCGTCTGTTAACAGCTTTCATCATCGGCTGGTAATTAGACGATGTTCTTGCATGTTCGACATCAGCTCACATATTCACATGCTCGAACTTGTACTTGTTTGGGTCGAGATGGAGCGCAAGACCCTGGATTGTGTCTGTTGTAATCCAGGCTGCGATTGTGGATTATTTTCATTATGTACATGACTCACTGATTGGATGGCTGCGACCATACCTGAGTCTATTTATTCGATCCTCACTAGATGGCTGTGTCCATACCTTGGATCTGGATTATTATATACTCTGTTTCGGATGGCTACGCCCATACCACATATACATCATGTAATTGAGATATCAGTTGTATTTTTCTGCGTAGGTTTTCCGACGGCGGGGCTTCAGTTGAACATGGTCTTGTAAAGCATTTCACCCCTCTGTCTCTCTCGGGCCTCATGCTTTAGGGCGCATCTGTTACACAGTAATTTGTCACCATCCCTGCAATCCCCGTCTCGCCCATTGCAGGTTCGTTTCTGTGGCCAATAAGCAGTGTCATGCCTTGCAAATACCATCATTGCATCCCTTTCCATGAGGACAACATTTCTTCTGTTGATCATTTCCTGAGCAGACCTCTAAAAACACCTATTTTTGCCTTGGCGCTGGTAGCCTGTTATGTACTCACGCCAATGGGGGAAAATTAACACTGAGCCCGCGCCAATTGGCACTCTGTCCCAGTGTTGCACCCGCGCCACTCTGTTTATGGAAAGTTTTTAAAAAAGGAGGCGAAGTTTCGATTACAACAACTTCGTGGATGAGTCATCAGGAGTGGTTTCGACTGAATAACCACGGCCTTCCTCCTTTGGCCTCTTGCTTCCACCATATGGGGAACCTCCCAAAGGATAAGGCCTCCCTTCCACTATTGTAGGGATCCCAACCTCCTCCTCTCCTCTATAAATATAGCCTTCATCCATTGATGAAGGGGCTGAAGGGCTGAAAGTCTTGAAGTGCCTAAGTTTTGAATCTCCAAATTCCCAAGAGCCTTTGTGCTGTAAGAGCCCTCTTTCTTCCCTTAAGGCCGACTCAAGTAAGGAGACTATCGTCGAGAGACTCTGGAGAGGTTTTCCCTTTCCCTGGCGAGCTTTGCGAGACGTGAACGATTGGAGACCCATCCGAAGGAGACCACGACGTCAGAACATTGGTTGTAATCTCTTTCGATTGTTATTTAATGAATGATTACGATTATGGTTCCACTCTGTTTTCGATTATGTTAATATGAGTAGTATCCTTTCTGACTGATATTTAGTTGCGTATGCTGGATTTTATGCTTGTATCTATTTGTTTCTTGCATGTGCAGGTGTCCATCTGCGGAGATCGTGGAGGATCGTGATCTGCCGAGGCTGAGGAACGGGAACGCTCTCTTCTTCAGATCGTAGCATTGGATTCCAGGTAGGCTTCTATCTTTAGTCTTTTCATTCGTAACTAGGAACTTGCGTCGTAACATTTTCGATTGTTGCTAGACCCCTGCTGGGCTAGTAGGGATCGCCTCTGTCCGCAGAGGGGATTTACCTCCTCAACAATTTGGCGACTCCGCTGGGGATCATCTGGATTTCACTGTCTCGTTTGTATTGTCTCGTTTTGATTGTTTCATGGTTTTCCTTGCTTGGTTGGCCTTCTGGGCTGGGTTCTTTTGTGTTTTGGCTTTTGGTTCAGCCCCAGAGGGTCAGATCTGACCTCTGCTTTTCCGAATTTTCACCTTTTCATAGTTGGCTTGATTGGCGCGAGTTTAGCCCTGACAGTCGCGCCAGTTGGCGCAGTTTGCCAGTTTGCCAGTTTGCCAGTTTGCCAGTTCATCACTATCTTAACAAGAAGGTTTCAAAAAGGGAGTGGAATGTAGCAATCTCTACATGAAGATGGACAAGGAAAAACTTCTGATCACTCTTGTTTACATTGATGATCTAATATTTACTAGCAATGATGAAGAAATGAGCCATGAATTTGCTCTAAATCTGTCCAAAAAATTCGAGATGTCAATGATTTGTGAGTTGTCTTACTTTCTTTGGCTACAAATATCTCAAACATCTGCAGACATGTTTATATCTTAGGCAAAATATCTTAATGACATGCTTAAAAGATATGGGATGGAAGATTGTGCACATATGAGCACACCGATGACCATAGATTGTAAATTAATCAGAGATGATGATACCCCTCTCATAGATGCAACTCTTTACAGGTCAATAATTGGAGCTCTCCTATACTTAACTGCTACAAGACCAGATATTATGCAAGCAGTAGGAATGGTAGCAAGATTTCAGTCAAGTCCTAAACAATCCCATCTAGCAGCTGTGAAGAGAATTCTCAGATATCTGAAAGGAATGACTGATTTCGGTCTTTGGTATCCTAAGAGTTCAACTCTTATTGTGACAATTTATTCTGATGCTGATTGGTCCGGAAGCGTGGACGATCGAAAAAGTACCAGTGGAAATGCATTCTTTATGGGAGATTGTCTTGTATCTTGGCTCAGCAAAAAGCAATCATCTAGATCCCTTTCTACAGCTAAAGCCTAATATATAGCCGCTACTTATTGTTGTACACAAATTTTATGGATGAAGGAAGCTTTGAAGGATGTTAACATAGAAACTAAGCAACCAATTACTATTTTTTGTGACAATACTAGCGCCATCAGTCTTTCAAAGAATCCGGTAATGCACTTAAGGGCCAAACATATTCCAATCAAATACCACTTTCTTTGTGAACAAGTTGCTGAACACAATATCAGGTTGGAATACGTCAATACAAAAGAGAAAATTGTGGATATCTTTACAAAACCCCTTCCATGAGAAGCATTTGAGTATCTTCGCCAAAATATGGGAGTCATTGCTCTTGCATCACATTAAATCATGCAGCATGTTAAGAGTACAGTATGTTAGGGGGAGCAGCTTGACAAGGGGAGTACTTGGGCACTCCGTTTTCCATTGATGACAAAGGGGGAGAGAATGTTGGAAGGGAAATAATATTGCCATCAATGACAAAGGGGGAGATTGTTAATCAAGATTGTCATTGATGTCAATATGACTTTGACTGAGATGAAGGTTGCACTATGACATATCACTGCATTAGTATATGATGACATTGTTGATACATGATGCTACATGAATGTTGCACTCCTACATAATGACTCTATGATCCTATGATGGCATTGATAACAATGAAGAAACCAAAGAATGAAGAAGCCATGATGTCCCAAACATTCCTCATGTTGTCCCAAACTTTTGATGCATAAAATTTAAGGAAAGTCACAAAGAAAAGTATGTTTCACCATCTTGGGGGCAGAATTTCTTTGTGAGACCTTCACCATCCTTTAGCGCATAATCTTAGCTTTCCAATGAGTCCTTATTTGTCCCAAAACTCCTAGTAGTTTGTGAGATATTGAATTTTTAAGTTTAATAAAATATATTTTTTATCTAGCTGACCTACACTCACAGTTTCATGTCGGCCTCCCTCCAAAAGATGTGACACTTCATTCCAGTCGAAAATCACTATAAATATAAGACTGAAACTTCATTTTCAAATCATCAATTTGATCAAGGATTATACATCGAGGAGATCAAGTTCACAACTCGTGAATTGAAGAAAGCATAAGATATATCGAAGACTTGTTTGTTGGGTTAAAGTATAGATATAAGAACCGTAGATTTGTTTGTGGGAACAATTAAAGACTCGGACCTTTTTTTGTTATATTCATAACTGTTAAATAAACTCGATCACAACTCAACCACAAAAACTTTGGACCTGTGAGAAGTGCTGGAACAAACCTCGATCAAGCTACTACAGGGTTATCTAGCCCTTAGACTTGTGATAATATCACTTGCTATTTGGATAAGCTATAAGAGCTCACCACAGTCAGCTTGGTCACCCACAAGAGTTTGGAACAGTTAGATGGTATTGATCACAGTTTTTGAAAAAGGTGTAAGAAATATCGGTGAACAGTGAACAGTGAAGGTTTATCTTTGAACAGTGAAGATCTTGGTTCTGATACCGCTTGTGGACTGTGATTTTTTTGTGACTTGGGCATACAATTGGTGTATAAATATTCCTTCTATTGCTCATTACATTACTTACTCTTTGGCACAATCAAGGAGGGTTCAAGTTCAGTGGCTTGATGCTTGTGACATAGCTGGACCTTGGTGTCACTCCAGGACTATGAACTAATATTGCAACAATGAAGTCACATAATGGACAAAGTACAGTGAAGAAATAGTGAAGCCAAAATCAAGAAGTGTTGAACAATGAAGAATCTTGTTGATGATAGTCAAGTAAGTACATCACACATTTTCTATTAAAAAGAATACTGAGGGATTGATGTCCTTGGGGTAGGTGCCCCTAAACACAAGGTTGGTGCCTTGAGAAGATAGGGTCAAATCCCTAGAGATCAGAGCCTCATCAAAGTCCAAGTTGGTGCTTGGCAATAGGTTGGTTCTTGTTTCATTAAAGGGTTGGTGCCCTCACTCATCTATTGTATACAATTGTTTGAAAAAGGATTGAAGTTCTTATTAAATCCTTAATAGTATTATTATACACCTCTTTGTCCTTAATTGTGAAGAATCTAACTGTCAAAAATTAACAATTGAAAAGAAATACTAATTCACCCCCCTCTCAGTATTTCCAACACAACCCCACTAGTCTAGATGAAGTTTGTGTTCAGGCCACACATCTAGAAGCTAGAGGGAAGAACATTCTTGAAGAGGGTAGGAGGAAACCTTTTAAGGGTAAAGCCAAGGAGAAAACCCCAAAAGGTAAAAACAAAAAGAATGCATCTATTAAGAAAGAGGGAGAAAAAGTGATTTTTAAAAATTGTTCAAAATAAGGCCATGATGTAACTCATTGTGGGAAATTACATCCAGAATTGAGGCCAAATAAGCCCAATAACAAAGGGAAACAAAAAACTACTACTACAACTCAACATGACTTTGGGTCTGGTTTAGGTGATGAGACTAAAATTACAACCATGGGATTAAAGAACATAAAGGGAAAAGAAATTGAAATGAAACCCAGTACCAGTACATCAAACTGTCACATAAACACTCCAAATGAAGAAGAAAGAATATAACTGTTTCATGTGAGGGTCATATCCAAGCATACCAAGATTGGCACGCTGTTTGACAGTGGGTCACAAGGAAACTTAATCTTTGAAGATTTAGTCAAAAAACTTAACCTTGAGACCATACCACATCCAAAACCACATCCATTGGGTTGGATTTGTAAGGATTCAAATCTACAGGTTATAAGGAAATGTATATTGAGGTTTGCAATCACTACAAGCTTTGTTGACATAGTTGAATTAGATGTGGTTTCGCTTGACCTAACTGGTATTGTATTAGGGAGTCCTTACTTGTATGACAGGAAAGAAATCTTCTATCACCGTGATAACAAGTATCATTTATTCAAAGATCACAAGGAGTTCATTGTTAGAGCACACCACAAGAAGACACATATTTCTTTGGTAAATGCTGGACAGGTAAAGAGGCTGGTAAATTCAAGTAAGAATTTTGTTCTTCTTATGTAAGCCTAAAGCTGATATTAATCATGAATATTTTGAGAGATGTGATCCTAAGTTGAAATCATAATTATATGATGTGGTTAATGGGCATCATGAGATGTTTCAGGAGCCAACATGATTGCCTCCAAAAAGGGAATCTCAACATGAGATTCAGTTGCAGCAGGATTGTCCTCTTCCAAACATCGGTATGTATCGCATGTCGATAATGGATAATTCTGAAATAAAGAGGCAAATCAAAGAGATGTTGGATAAAGGTATAATAAGGCCAAGCACCCCGCCATGCAATTCACCCATAGTCTTGATACCAAAGAAAGATGGGACTTGGCGCATGTGTGTATATTTTCGAGCTTTGAACAAAATTATGGTAAAAAATCGCTACCCACTCCCAAGAATAGATGATTTGCTTGATCAGCTGAAAGAATCAAAGTTTTTCACTAAGTTAGATTTACAAAGTGGATATCATCAAGTACGAATTGCAGAAAGTGATATATGGAAAACTGCATTCAAATCCAAACAAAGACTCTTTGAGTGGCTAGTTATGCCTTTTGGTTTATGCAATGCAACGACAACTTTTATGCAGGTTATGGAAAATGTTTTGTGACCATTCCTTGATGAATTTGTTATTGTGTACTTAGATGAAATTTTGATTTTCAGCAAAACAAGAGAAGATCATGTCTTGCATGTAAATATAGTGCTTGATATTTTTAAGAAAGAGAAATTGTTTCTCAAGATGTCAAAATGTGAGTTTGGAAAGACTTCTTTGGTCTATTTGGGACATATTGTAGGAGGAAGAGAATTGAGGATTGATCCTTCTAAAGTGGAGGCCATTGTGAATTGGCCCACACCCAAAACAGTTACCAAGGTAAGAAGTTTCTTAGGTGCAACTCAATATTGGAGGAAATTTATTGCTAACTTTTCTTCTATTGCAACTCTTATGCATGCAGTGACAAGTGTGAAGAAAGGCTTCTAATGGGGAGGCAAACAACAACAAGCTTTCGAAGCTTTAAAAGACAAGATCAGTTCAACTCCAGTCCTTTCACTGCCAAATTTGAGATAACCATTCGAGATACAAACCAATGCTAGTGACTATGCCATGGATGCATTCCTTTTGCATCATGGTAAGCCTATCGTCTTTCATTCATAAACTTTTAATGGTGCTGTGACTAATTATCCTACATATAAAAAAGAACTATATGCGTTGATACAAAGTGTCAAGAAGTGGAAACACTACTTGATGGGTAAAGAGACTATTGTACACACCGATCACCAACCATTATAGTACTTGCAGTCCCAAACAAAATTGTAGCAATCAAGACATTTCAGGTGGATGGGATTTCTTCAACAATTTCACTTGGTTATAAGGTACAAAAAAGGTATATTCAATAAAGTTGTAGATATTCTTTCGAGACCAATCATTATTGCTTCTACTTTACTCAAAAATGATTCTGTTGTACATAAGAGTTACATAGAACAATACGCACATGACGTTGATTTCAAAGATGTGTATGCTAGTTTGAGTGCAGGGAATCAAGTTGAAGAAAGAGATTATCACTTGCATAAAAATTCGTTGTTTCATTTGGGAAAACTATGTATTCCACAAGGAGAGAGGCTAAGTGTCATGAGAGAAGCTCATTCTTCTCTTATTGCTGGAGACTTTGGGGTAAGCAAAACAGTGGCGCATCTACAGAGGTATTGTTATTGGCCTCACATGATAGATAGTGTATCACGTTTTATAAGAGGTTGTTCTATGTGTGCAACAAGTAAACCTAGTAATAGGAAGCTTGGATTGTACATGCCACTACTGGTACCATCAAGGCCATGGGAGAGCGTCTCCATGGACTTTGTTGGAGGTCTACCTATGTCAAGAAAGCAACATGATTATCTTTTTGTAGTTGTGGATAGATTCAGTAAAATGTGTATATTTATGCCATGTAAGAAGACCATTACTACTGAACTTTATTTTCAAAATATTTGGGTTCATTTTGGATTTCCCACTTCTATTTTTAGTGACAGGGATTCCAGGTTTATTGGGAATTTTGGTAAAATCTATGGAGAATGATGGACACAAAATTGAAAAAGAGTACCGCTTTTCATCCACAAACAGATGGACAAACCAAAGTGGTGAACAGAACAGTTGTGCATCTATTGAGAGGATATTGCAGCAAACATCCTAAGTTGTGGGATGAACAACTGCATTACATTCAACATGCTTACAACTGGGCAAAGCACTCTTCAACACAAACCTCACATTTTGAAGCATGCTTTGGGTATTTGCCAAAATTGCCATTAGACTTCATCTTTGGGAAGGATGTTGCAATTGATGCCCATAGCGACATTGATAAGGCTCGAAAGTTCATTGAGCAAATTCAGATAATACATCAACAAGTTCAAGAATAGCTCGAGAAAATTCAAAGCAAATACAAAGAGAGGCATGACAAACACCGGGTTGATCACAAGTTTCAAGAGGGATATGAGGTATGGTTGCACATTAGGAAAGAAAGGATGCAAGGGGAAGGTAAAAAACTCAAATTCATTCACTATGGTCCTTTCAAGATCATAAAAAAAGTTGGTAATAATGCATTCCAACTTGATTTTTCTTCTTACATGCAAATGTATTCAGTTTTTAATGTCGAAAACTTACGCTTGTATGAGCCTCCTTTGATCGATGATCAAGGAAGTGATGTTTAGCTACCTTCTATTGAAGATTTCTCGCTATAATTTCTAGATGAGCTCAAAGAAGATACAATTCTTGACAGGAGGACAAGAGCATCAAAGAGGGGAAGTGCTGACTACCTTCGAGTTGGGTTTAAAAGCACTAAACCAAACAAGGCAAAATGGATGGAGATTGGAAAGGTGAGGGAGTTGTACCCTCATCTACTGAACAGGAATCAAGTCTTTTGGGGTCCAAAAGCTTCCTAATGGGGAGGAATGATCAACAGTTCATAAATTTTGCTCAAAATTCAAAATTACAGGACTGGATTGAAACCAGGATGGTTGCGTAGATCTCATCTTCCTAATTTCGGCGCCGTGAACGGTTCGAAAAACTGATGTCGTATGAGGAAGATATTGCGTTATGATCAAATATTAAAGAAATGGGAGTTATGGAGATGCGATTCTTTCAATAGATAACAAGTATCAGAGTGAAGGATGAACAATGGTGATTACATCGTAGAAGCAATAGTGGGAGATCAACGGGAGATATCTCATCACAGTTGAGAAATATCACACATCGCACAGAACAAAGTTTACCGTTAAAGAGTTTCGCAAGTTAAATTATATAGCTCGTGATGCGACGAAGAGGACCATGTGTCGGCAGAGGTTCGAGTGCTATCGCGCTTCGCAAGCGATACAGTTTAGTCTTTAATGGTAAATGTGTGGGAGGCCAATATGCGATAAGTGGAACTTGCAAAATATGCAATGTGACATTTCCATTGAAACTTTGCATCGACAGATATATTGTTAAATCATTAAAGTTATTTGTTAAACCATGCGATCTGCGAAATTGTATGTTTCTTGATCTGCGATGTTGCATACTCTGCGATCTACGATATGTTTGAATGCGATATTGTGACATTTCCTGGGTTCTAAGTATTATGGCCGTTGTGCGTTAAAGGGTTTATGTGGGCCACAATCAGAGCCTAACCTACGTCAACAAACCACAGTCCACATTAAACTGCAGTTAGGAGCGGAGGTTCCACTAACTGTCAATGCATTAACGGTTGGGGTGTGCATGTGGCCATCACCCTAACCATAATAGTAATTGCACAACTTTATTGGCAGAGCGGATAGGGGCGCACCAAATTTGGCGGTCAACCCTAATTTAACTCCAGTTAACTGGAGTTCTCCACATTTAGTGGAGTTTTTCTAGAAGATATTGGGAAAAAGTGTAGGAGGCTCAATTTTTTACCATTCAAGAGTCATTCTTGACTAATTGGAGCATTCTGAAGCCATTGGTGTAGAGAAAACAACCATTAGAACATTGTAACTACATATAATATCAAAATTTTGAGCATAATAAAAGATGGACAAGTTATTGGGAGTTGGACCAACATATGTAGCTTAGGAGAGGTGAACTGCTTCATCATGCCTGCTGTGGTAACTTCATGTGGTTGTTGGAAATGTTGTCATTGATGGCAAAGGAGATGGCAAAAAGAGCCGCGTAGAAGCAGAGAGGCAGAAAAGAGGTAGCAAAGATGTAGAGAGATAGCAGAGAGGCAACATAGACCTACATAGAGCTAGAGAGGGTCGAGCAGCTGTGAAAAGGGTCATTTGAAGAAGCAGCTCAGCAGAGACAGGGCCATTTAAAGAAACAGGGCAGCAAAAAGAAGCAGCCTAGGCAGCAGAATATACAGAGAAACAGAGAATACAGAGAAATAGAGAATATACAGAGAATATACTGACATGCACTGCCTGTGCATTGTCATGCACAGTAACTGAATGCAGAGAAACGGTCATTCTGGAACAGTGGTTGTGTAGGGAACAATGGTTGGTTGATTTCTGTATGAATGGCTTTGCAAGCAACTGTGTATGAATGGCTTTATTTCTACACGCCTTTGATAGATAAATGGCAAACTGTGGTCGAACCCTGTGTGTATTGTGTTTAAACTGGAAGCGCCAAGGTGAATGACGAGGGGTTGTTTAACCTCTGTTTGTAGTTATGGAAGCAATTGCGCGGTTTCATAACGAAACCTTAAATAGATGCGATGGTGTGTTTTATCTTACAATAAGCCCGAATCAAAAGACACTGTAGTTAAGAAGCATAGTTTAATGATAATAAAACGTTGAAGAGCTAGACGGAACCTTGAGCCGGAAAGGAGCGGAACCATGGCTTGTGAACAGTGGAAGCGGTCTTGAACCAATAAACCAGTGGTATCGCGTAAGTTTTAAAGTGGTAAGTGGATTTCACGTTTCGAACACGATATAGTTATTTGGTTGACGCATGGCAAAAGTGGTTAATTGAAAACCACTTTTATCGCGTAAATATTGAGAATTATGTACCGTGCATCTAATTTGCGCGATATTGTGCGAGGACCGTCAGATTGAGGTTTGGGGCGCGATAAGTCATGCATCGTCAGATGTGAGCGGTAGATTAAACACTGGGGCCCAGCTCATCGCGTGGATTTGGAGAAATAACTCTCGTGCATCTAAATCGCGCGATGATTGTCGAATAAGAGTCCAATTGAGGTTGGTAGCGCGATAGACCCACAATTGTTGGATGGGCGTAAGGGCTAACAAAGGTATGGTCAGCGTTATTTACATTGATATGTGTTTATTAATTAACTTATATGTGGACCCAAGCTTTATATAAAGTCCGGGGTTTATGAAGTCGGATGTATAATGATTATGTGCATTGGAGCGATTGTTTATATTTTAAACCAAGGTCGAAGATTTATGGTTGGTGCGATGGAAAATGAACATAGCACAATGTGTTAATAAAAGATGAAGACTTATTTCTGATATAATATATGTTTCCGAAACCATAGTACATTGTGGGGTTTTAGAGCTGTGGGCCCATAACTCGTATACGTTGGTCCTTGTGGTTAATCAAGGTCGGTTTTACCCTAAAGTAAGTGTAATGTTGATTAATTTCATATGACGGGTTTTTAGACCATAGAGCGTGAGGATTTTAAATTGTATGGTTCTAAACCATTAAGTGAAGAAGTTCCCGCATATGAAATAGAGTATTGGAGTCGCATATGAATAAAGTATGGTGTTTGGCCTTTAAACTGAGTTTGTATGAAATGTTATGACCAAACATACATTAAAACTATGGGCCAGATATATCACGGTGTTGGATGGAGTTGGCAAGTACTGAAGATGTGAACGCATGGTAAGTTACATATGTTGTGGGCCAGACATCTATGTGCATCAGATTATATAGTTACTTTGGGTTTAACGATGTCAACCAATGAAGGTATGCTAATGCGCTGTGAGACCCGAACGTTCAATTAATTGTTAACATACATCTGCAATTGCTATGGGTTTACCAAGGTTGAACTTGGTATGAGTTAAGCGGATTAAAGATTCCTTTGCGTTAATATATGCGGTGCGGTTCAAGTTATAAAACCAAGTATATGCCGAGACTTATATATATTGGTTTGGCCAGAATATTCGAATATTGGTTCGGCATATTATAAGTTGGGTTTTGATTATGGTTTTAACCATAAGTTTGAAGCTGAGAAGCAGAGCCTTCGCATAAAGACAAATAATCTGGGATATATTGCAGGGTTTCTGTGTTGGCTGAAGATTTAAGTTGAAGATTATGCCAAAGCAAATATTGATTGGGCGCTTCCATAAAATGAAATCTTGATACAGGATTTTAACATAGTGATGGAAAAAGAAAGCTTCAGTATTGATACAGTTGCCAAAGTTAGAACATAATTCAGAAATGCATTTTTATACACATAGTGAACATGGAGAATGTGGGTTTGACAGGTGTACATGCATAGAAAGCAGGAGAGTGTGCAGAAACTGAAAAAGGCAGTGAACAGCAGAGGTATGTAGGACAGTTACATGACAGCAGCAGAAAAGACAAAACCAGCAAAGCCAAAGGTCGAAAAAGCGCTGAGTGAAATTGATATATGTAACTGAAAATGTGAATGTAAATGTTTTAATTGATTTTATATTGTTTGTGATGCATTGGCAAGTCTCTGGTAGGAAAACAAAACTCCACTGTAAAACCGAAATTTGTATAAATTGCTATATTTTTTCTGAATGAGCTGAACAAAGAAATGAGAAGGCAGAAGGCAAAGAGTTAGGGCTATTCACTTCGAATTCCCTGTGGAATACAAACAGTCATATGATGAACTCTATAAATGATATCACATTGATATGCATAGGGAGTTTTAAAGAATGCAGAATTGAGGCAGAGAAGATAAGAAGAAGGAGGCGCTGAAAGAGAAGCTGTGAAGAGTCAGAGATGATATAAGACAGATAAGAAAGCTGGAAGACAGCAGTGAAGAAGGTACAGAACAGAGTTGATATCCAAGGTAAATCAGCAAGTGTTTCTCTTATGAAAGAGTGAGGAAGTTGGAGCTTCCCTATCAAGTTGTAGCTTGATAGATGTCAGTTGTAGCTGACTGAGGTTGGAGCCTCCTGTAGGTTGGTGCTTGCAGAAAATTGATGGGAGTTGGAGCTTCCCTGCAAGTTGTAGTTTGCAGAATTGAGGTAGGAGCCTTCTATAGGTTGGTGCCTATAGAAAATCAGTGGTGAGAGGGAGTTGGAGCTTGCCTTTGCATCACAACAATAATAAAATGTGGTTTTCTCCCTCTATGGGTTTCCACTTATATCTGTTGTCTCTGTGTGTGATGTTTATGTGTTGATATGGTTTATCCAATCTGCTTAATACTTGCTACTCTCATATTAAGTCTGTTGTCACATTATCTTAACACTTGCTGCTCACATATTAAGATTGCTCACATATAAAGCTGATCATGAAATTAAGTTGTAAATAAGTTTAAAGGTCAGTTTAAAAGTCCATGAATGTGTTAAACTGATTCACCCCCCCTCTCAGTTTAACTAAGGGTTCAACAATGGTGACTTATTTCTTTGATTTACACTGCTGTTCAGTGTTATTTAGATTTATTTTATGCTTCTAATTCACTAAAGTTCATCTATAATTTATGGAAAAACTCCTTAATCCTTATGCAAACTAATGAACCAATTATGCACATGTTTTCAAAACTGAAAAACCCTTAGCACAACAAAACTAATACAGTCATTTCAGATCACCTGAGAGCCGACATTCTCCAAAGCGCACGTAGGTGAAGAAGAAGATCATCAATCTGGGTAATTACGACGAAGTACTGGGCAGCGCTGGACATGGTATAATAGGCTTGCAACGTCGAGCGCTTCATATGTCATTACTAGGCCCAGGGGCTTGAGACAAATAATTTTCAAGTAGAGAGAACAACGAAAATAGAAGCTTTTGATTGGCCCGAATGAACCGTATTTGCTCACCCAAAACCAACAAAGAAAACTCACATAATTATGAAATTTAAGTAATTATTTTAAACTATTTCTCGTCATCAATGCCGGTTAATAATGATATAAAAGGATATATATGGGAGAAAAATAAAAAACTCACAATAATCGCATTCCATTTAATATTGGTGATGCTAAACAATGATGGTACGCTATGGACTTTGAAGTGAGGTCGACAGCCCTAGGCAATTGCCTATGCCGTCGGCTACCCCATGCATTCTGTATCGATCAAAAACTTCGCAAGATTGCCAGCATTGACACTGCATTTGAGATGCCAATTCCGTACCCGCCACAGCATTGGCAATGGCAACATTGTAAAAACAGAAGAGTGGACCAGATACGAAAATTTTCTGCAACAATGTGCAAGCACAGAAACGGTTCACGCTCATATGATCACAACTGGATTCAAGCCAGGTGTGTATTTAGAAACAAAACTTCTCATCATGTACACGAAACGTGATAAACTGGAGGATGCACGCAAAGTGTTTGACAGAATGCCTGAACGAAACTCCGTCTCATGGAATGCGATGATCGGCGCATATGCTCGGCAGGGAGATGACTATGCTGGGCAGGCTCTCTCGTTGTTTTGTCAAATGCAGGGCATGGACGTGAAGCCTGATAGATATACACTCGCCAGCATTGTAACGGGATGTGCGAGTACCGGCCTGTCTGCTGTGGAGCAGGGAAAGCAGGTCCATTCTCACATAATTACAAGTGGATTTTATTCTGATGTTGTTTTATGGAGTGCTCTAATCCATATGTATGCAAAATCGGGCTATATGGATTATGCACGCCAAGTGTTTGACAAAATGCCTGAAAGAGATGTGGTTTCATGGACCAGTATGATTGCAGGATATGTGAAATGCAGAAACTTGGAGGCTGCAAGACAGGTGTTTGATGAAATGCCTCAAAGAAATGTGGTCTCGTGGAATGCCATGATAGAAGGTTATGCTCAGCATGGGTTGGAGGGTAATGCCTTGAGGCTTTATGTAGAGATGCAGCGGGCATGCCTGAGGCCAAGTTTGCCGACGTTTGCAGGTGTTCTTAGTGCATGCTGTGGCCTTGCAGCTCTGGAACAAGGTAAGCAAATCCATGTTCAATTAATTAAGAATTTGTTTCAGTCTGAGGTCATGATGGGCAGTGCTCTTGTTGACATGTATGCCAAATGTGGAAGCATTGATAATGCCAATCAAGTGTTTGAAAAAATGCCAGATAAAAATGTTGTGTCCTGGACTGCAATGATTGATGGGTTTGGTAAACATGGGAAGGTCAAGGATGCCATGCAACTTTTTGAACAAATGAAAGAGTCTAATGTCAAGCCTAATCACATTACCTTCATTGGTGTTCTCTCCGCTTGCAGCCATGCAGGCCTGGTGGATGAAGGTTGGCACTACTTTAATTGCATGAACCGAGATCATCACATCATTCCTCAAGAAGAGCACTATGCTTGTATGGTTGATCTTCTCGGCCGTGCTGGACAACTGGATGAGGCACATGAATTTATCAACAAAATGCCAATTGAACCTGGGCCTGATGTCTGGGGGGCTTTGCTGGGTGCCTGCAGAATCCATAACAATGTGGAGATAGGAAAACTTGCAGCAGAACACATTCTTGCAGGAAATGCAAACACGGCTGGAGCATATGTTGTTCTGTCTAACATTTATGCTGCGTCTGGCAGGTGGGACGATGCATCAAAAGTCATAAAAACAATGAGAGAAAGGGGTATAAGTAAAGAACCAGGGTGCAGCTGGGTTGAGGTGGAGAAAAGAGTGTATCCATTTCTTGTAGGGGACAGATCACATCCTCAAACGGAGGAGATATATGCAATGGTGGAGAGACTAGCTGTGCAAATGAAAGCTGAAGGTTATGTGCCTAATACAGGCTTGGTGCTTCATGACGTGGACGATGAACAAAAAGAATGCATTCTGAGCTATCATAGTGAGAAGCTGGCCATCGCATTTGGGCTTATTAGCACAACCCCTGATAAAGTTATTCGAGTTGTCAAGAACCTACGTGTGTGCATTGACTGCCACACTGCCACAAAGTTCATCTCCAAGATTGTTGGGAGAGAAATTATCGTAAGAGATGCCAACCGTTTCCATCATTTCAAGAATGGCTTGTGTTCTTGTGGGGACTACTGGTGATGCACATGGAGATAAAAAGGCTTGGAGAGTTTTGCTTTTGCTGGCAAAGGTACCATTCTGTTTCTAGTTACGTAATCTATTGAAAATTTTGTATCATGGGATCGAGAATCTTAAAATCATCGAGGATATTTTTCTGGTTCATTCTCTGACATGATATGGAATGATCTAATTACGATGCCTGACCCTGTCCATTGGGTATGACATTCTCGAGCTACATATAGCAAAATAATGGGGAGATTATATTTTTAACTTAATGAGTTGTGTACCATTCACTGGTTTCAAATTCTCAACTAGTTGCAGGGAATTTTAAAGAAATAAGCTTTACTTGGTGACATTATTTGGCCTGCTACATGGTTAAATAAAATATAAGGGAAAAATGTTAGTATGAGGAAAATGCATATGCAGGCTGAGTTGCCAAGGTGATCAAGATCCAATTCTTTGCCATGGTTGGACTTTGGCATTAAGGCATATTCCTCTGCACGAATCAATTTTATATCTTATACTCTGTAGCTGCGTTTGCTTATTCACATATTATGCTACGTACCCCTGAATACTTATGTTTCAATTTAAACTTCTGTGCATATTCTATAGCTTAAGTTATTCTGTATCCCGAATATCACTTCTTGTTGATCAGCAAAATATATGCGGATGCAGAATTAGGTAAGAGAACTGTCTTGGAAAGTACAAAGAAGGAACTAGGGTTATACAAATATCAGCACATTTTTTACAAGAAACCTCTGTCTTCTGCTTCATGCAAAAGCTGACTTTTTTAAACTTGTGTCATCCTCAAAAAATCCTGGAGCATATGGAATGACATGAGTTCAGAAAATGTCAGATACCAAAGAGGAAAACACCTGCAAAAATGCCTCTGAATAAAGAACTATGAGAGGAAGTTGATAATTTGGGTTGATATCTCTTAATTGTATCAACCGCGATTTCATTTCATTTTGCATTGATAAGTGTTGACGAAAAGCATTGGGTTTTTTCTATCAGCTTAAGGCAAACATTATACGATTAACATTGATTCTGACTGTGTTATACCTGTGATCTGAAATGGACCAGTGTTTACTTGTTTCATTCTTAGTGCCTTATGTGGTGGCAAAATCAGAGTTTTGACCTTGATGGGGACCATTTCAGGACAAATCCAATTCTGTAATTTTTAGTCAAAATTTAAAATTGCCCATTTTACACATTAAACAATGTCTTCTGGATAAAAATATAGACAAAACAGGTGTAATGTGTTTCCCTGTTGTTGGGTTCGTTGAGAGCTTTCCAACGAGCTAAAAAAGATTGAAACAGAGTTTATATGAAAAAATTATGCTGCTAACAAGTTGTTCATTGCTTTGCCCACTGTAGTACCACATGGAGGCCACATCAGCACTTGTTACTCACATGTGGAGCAAGCCACATATGCCCTTTCAAGAGGGTTCTAGAGGATCCAAAACCTAAACCCTAATAGCTAACCTTAACCTAACACAAGAAGAATATGGTAGGCATGGATTTAGGGAATCAAATGGAGATTAAATTAGATGTAGATCAATAGGGATTGCATGTATAGCAACAAAGGGAGGTGAACATGAGTAGCCCCCATAATAGTGAAAAGAAGGATATGATAAATACCCTTCCATATAAAGATACAAATCAAGAAGACAAGGGTGAATGCTTTATTAGATTCCAGTTCACAATCCAACCCCATATTAGAGGATATGATAGGCGAGCTTGGATTGGAAAAAATTGATCACCCTCATCCATACTGTTGAAAATATAGGCAGTGAAGGTCTTATGGCTTGTGCCTTAGCCAGTGAAGACCTCGATTTTTCTTTCACTAGCATGAGTGCGAGCTCATGAGTCAGACTTCAGTTAGGATGAGTTTATTTCCAGTTTATTGGAATGAACATGAAGATGGTGTGCGTAGAGTTGGAGCTTCAGTTAAGTGGTGTCTTCATCAGTTTGACTACAGAACGAGGTGGCAATTACAGGTTTAGTTAGAGTGAGTTAGTCTCCAATCTTGATTGAAGGAAGAACAAGTTAAGACTCCAAGTGTTGATTGGAGAGCGTAAGAATATCACTCTCAGTTAACTCGCTATTAGAACTCGACTTCTAAAATTGAACCGGGCCTTCCTTGCATGCTCAAATTGGGTCTATAAAGAGGAGGATGAAGGAACATAATACACACAAGATTGTGAGATCATTCTTTGATTGTGGAGAGCGCAAAATTGAGCATCAATTGTGTGCAATGATTTAGGAGATTGTGCCCTACAAAATAGGAGCAGATTTGCGATAGGAAATAGGGCCCCTTGTGCACTAGGAAATATCGCCACAAGTGCGCTAAGATTTAGGAGTTCCTTGTGCTCTAGGAAATAGGAGAAGTGTGCAAGGAAATAGGGGCTCCAGTGCACAAGGAACTAGGAGTTGGGATAAGGCAAGAAGTAGGGCAAGTCAAGGCTTTTCAGTAGGGGAACAATTGCGTGCTAGAGGGCCGAGATCAAGCAATGATCAAAGAAGGTTGAGATCAATTGTATTTAATGAGATTAGTGAGAAGAAGCAAAACACTTTCTCAGAGGCAAATTGCTTTGTAATAGATCCAATTGCTCAAGAACAATCAATAAAATACAACAACAAAGAAAGCAAGTTTACCCTTTTGGGTTGCCTGGGTAAACAAGCATATCAATTTGTGTGATGTGTTTTTATCTTTGGTGTTTTAATTTCCTGCTTATAAATTTTAAGAGATTATGTATCTTGCTGAAAGTAAATTAGGTTTTAGTTTTAAGTTGCCTTGTTTTTAGTGATTCACTAAGTAGTTGCAGAGTTTCATGGAAATTTAATATGGTATCAGAGCAAAGATCATCATAAAGACCAACACCAAGTTGATCAGTTAGTGAAGAGTGCATATCAGTCAGGAATGCTTGCATTGGAGTTTTGAAGAGAAGTTCTTTGGATAGTAGGATGGCGTTCCAAGGAATAAAGGGCAGATCATTGTTCCAGGCCTAAAGAAGAATCTTGTTTCTATTGCTACCCAAGAGGATAAGGGTTATGATGTCATCTTCAATAGAGGTAAGGCTTACAACAAACACTTAACCTTTGGATGTATGAAGCAAATAAGTGTGAGGATGAAGAATTTGTACATGTTGCAGGTTGAGACAGACGTAGCCTTGAGCAACACGGCAGGAGGTGCGCAGAGTAGAGACGTGAGGTTTGAGGAGAGCAAATCTTTAAGGGAGTCCTTAGGGCGAGAACATGCTATAGTACTTGAGGAGGAGCTACTCGCTCCCAAGTAGGAGCCTCAACCAATATAACAAATTGAGTCTAAACAAGGTGGCAAGAGGGCCACACAACAGGATGACTAGGAGACAACATAGTATCAGGAGAAGAGACCAGGACGAGTGGAGTCAATGACTTAGTTAGTGACTCCCAACACAAGGAGGAGGAGAGCCAAGTGGGTTGATCAAGAGGCCTAGGAGCGAGTTGAGACTCCTAGCTTTGTGTTTAGAGAGATCAAGCAACCATAGAGGTACATCAAGTACATGTCATTGATGATTGAGTTGATAGACTCAAAGCCTTCTTGCTACGAGGAGGTAGCCTCTCAACAATTTTGGCGAGATGCCATGGTGGAGGAAGCTTCCTCCATCATGAAGAACGATGTCTAGGAGATTGTGCCATGCCCAGAGGAAAAATCAATAGGGCTAGAGGTATGGCAGGGTGACAGGGAAATCTTCTTGGGAAAAGGGAAGTGCACTACAAAGATCCTTAGGAGTTTTCATGTGCAGGGGTGCAGGCCCATGACCACGCCTCTATTCACAAACTGGAGGAAGGTGGATGCTAGCAGAGCAGAGCGAGTAGATGAATGTGTACAAAAAGGGATAATGGAGCTACCATACATTCAAATAGAGGAACAAACAACAAATATCTTAACCAAGGCATTGGCAAGAGGAAGTTTAATCTATTTCAGAGATAAGTTGGGAGTTGTACAAAATACCTTCCTCGCTAAGAGGGAGTATTGTAAATGTAGCGAGTGAAGGTCTTCTGGCTTGTGCCTCAACTAGTGAAGACCTCAATTTGTCTTTCTCTAGCATGAGTGCAAGCTCATGAGTTATACTTCAGTTAGGATGAGTTTATTTCCAGTTTATTGGAATGATCATTAAGATGGCATGCATAGAGTTGGAGCTTTAGTTAAGTGGAGTCTTCATCAATTTGACTACAGAACATGGTGGCAGTTATAAGTTCAGTTAGAGCGAGTTAGTCTTCAGTCTTGATTGAAGGAAGAATGAGCTAAGACTCCAAGTGTTGATTAGAGAGAGAAAGAATATTACTCTTAGAACTCGACTTCTAAAACTGAATTGGGTCTTCCTTGCATGCTCGAATTGGGTCTATAAAGAGGAGGATGAAGGCACATAATACACACAAAATTGTGAGATCATTCTTTCATTGTGGAGAGCGCATAATTGAGCATCAATTGTGTGCAAAGATTTAGGAGATTGTGCCCTACGAAATAGGAGCAGATTTATGCTAGGAAATAAGGCCACATGCGCACTAAGGTTTAGGAGCTCATTGTGCGCTAGGAAATAGGAGAAGTGCAAAAGGAAATAGGGGCTCCAGTTCACAAAGAAGTAGGAGTTGGGATCGGGAAAAAAGCAGGGAAAGTCAAGGCTATTCAAAAGGGGAGCAATTCTGTGCTAGAGGGCTGAGATCAAGCAATGATAAAGGTAGGATGAGATCAATTGTATCAATTGAGATTAGTGAGAAGAAGCAGAATGCTTTCGCAGAGACAAATTGCTTTATAATAGATCCAATTGTTCAAGAACAATCAGTAAAATTCCATAACAAACAAAGCGGGTTTTCCTTTTTGGGTTTCCTGGGTAAATAAGCATGTCAATTTGTGTGATGTGTTTTTATCTATGGTGTTTTATTCCACTGCTTATAAATTGTTTAGAGGTTTTGTATCTTGGTGAAAGTAAATTAGGTTTTAGTTTTTGTTGCCTTGTTTTCAGTGATTCACTAAGTTGTTGCAAAGTTTCATGGAAAATTAACACACACCCATTGCAATTCGTGAATGCAAATGTAGAGTTGGTTGTTACTAAACAATGCACGATCAAATTTGCCACTAATGAAAATTTCGTTGATAAAGTCGAGGTAGATGTGGTACCACTCAATGTATGTGATGTAGTGTTTGAAAGCCGCTATATGTACATGGGAGATGCTATCTTTATTGGGAGATCCAACCAATATGGCATTATGAATGATGGTAAATCCTTCATTAGAATGTGCATAAAGGTAAATTTGGGATATATTTTGTAAAGGACATGTTACCCACCACCTGTGGGTAGTGTATATAGGAGAAACTTTTTTTCATAGATGGTCCTTAGTTGGCAGCCAGCAGCCCCTTGTAGCCACCAAATAGCTCAATGTGCCATTGTCTCCACCACTTGAGCTAGCCATGCGGTCCCTCGACCACTTGTCATGAATGTATGTTTGAAGGTGGGCCTCCCAATCTTAAAGGTATGGCTTTTCATTGGTATAGTTGAGTAATTTTCCATGTCATGGGCACTTTTGGGCATGGATTGGTGGGGGGGATTCAGCGGAAAGAGTGGGCTAGGTCTATACTCTTGTCTCCACTGCTCGATTTTGTGGTTAACCTTGTATCCTAGTCCCGTGGGATCTCCTTTATTGGCCATTAGCTTTAGGGTTGACACTACATGGGAGATCCTCATTTTGGTTGCGTGGTCAAGCTTCCTGACACCATATACATCATTCCCTTCCATTCATTCTAGCCCCATTCATCTATTTTCGCATTCGGGCCCACATGGGTCCACTGGGTCCACATAGGGTTAGCCTTCCCCCTCCTCTTGTCCGCACCTTGGGTTGGGCCTGGAACAATGCCCCAGAGGTTGATGCAGCTGAAAAGAAAAGAAAAAACATAATTTAGTCACCCTCAACAGGAAATGTACCACAAAATGCAAAAGATGGTCAAGACATACAAATTTATCACGTGGGAAAAAGCCAAACATGAGGTTTATCCCTTATCCATGGCCATCACCCTGGTTCCTATGGGCCCTAGATGAACCCCCTCCATCATTAAGGAACCCATGATTATCCCAACCCCTGGTGGGAAATGAACTTCCCCACCTTAAAGGGGTATCCACTGCTACAAATTACACATCTTGCCCTCATCCCCTGGAACCGCGAGCAGTTATGAAGAAAAATCAATCAAAGGGAAAAGACATATGAAGAAGGGTGGACAAATAAAGGTCAGGGGTAACTCATGTACCATGATTTGCTCCATCCTACACTCATATACCTAGGTGCGGGCTTCCCTTATTATAGCTACTCTCGTGCCATGACATGTGGTCTGGATGATCCCCCTGATCCCCACTCCATTCCATTACTATATCATTTTCCACCTATCGCTTCAGGAATGTACCATGGACATGTCACCCCCTTTAAAGGTTGAAACCACCTAATAGGGTCCTTGATTACCCCCCTTATTGAGTTTGGAGATACTTGTACATGCCAAATCCCACTATGGAAGGGCATGCCATAATGAAATTCCCCATTGGTTCCATGACTTGTAAGCTCTTTTACTTGATTATTCTAATGATTTATTGTATTGGAGGGCAAGAGGATGCATTTGATCTTATGCAAGATTACAGATGGGTCTCCATTTGGGGCTTGGTCTCACCTATACGGGGTCTTAGCCCTCCAAAGGGCCACTTTCGCACTTGTAGGGTGAACGTTGAGAGCCATGGGCCTCCACCATAGTAGATATTACGTCATGGATCCCCAACAATGTTCATTGATTGCTCATGTTCCACCTTTGGGATGAGGATGATGCACCTGGTTCACCATGCCCGACTGACCCCACACTTGCACCATACACTTGGCAGATGTTCCAGGGTCCAGAGGATGTCTCCCACTGCAGAGGGAGGGATTATATAATCATCCTATCCATTACAGATGGTCTACATGCATTTTTGATCCACATGGAGACCCATGAGGATGTTCTTGGGCCTCCTCACCCACTTGGGAGCACCACAAGTTCTTGCTTGGAAAACAAGGGGCCAAACCCTTGTCCACTATGTTTGGAGTCTGTTTCTACCTCATGGCACCCCTTGGACTTCATTAGGCCTCCTCAAAGGCCCAACGACTCACTTTATTGATCATTGGACCCTCTTGAGAGGCTTATTCTTATGTTATTGAGCTATTTGGTGGGTTTGTGACCAACAATATTGTTATTATGCACATTATTTTATTTTAGGGGCATTATTAGTCTAAATTAGGCCATTCAAATCCCTTAGAGGATTTTATAAATAGAAGAGAGACACTCTCTCATTCAAGATCACTTGGATTGGGTTTTGATCTCTTATGAGATTTTCACTATCCCTTTTGGAGGATGAATTTGGATGTAATGGATGAATTTTGATGTTTGGATATCTCTCTCTTGTCTTGGGGCTTCATTATTGATATAATTTTGGTGATTGAATATACTCTTTTCACATGTAAGTAATCTTTTCATGACTATTCTTGTTATTTGCTCTAATACATTGATGTTTCTGGGATTTTCAATATACTAGATCTGGAATTTACTGCTTTCTTATGCGAAATTTAGTCTTTTGTAGCATTGCATCCTCTCATGTATCATGTGTGAAAGGGTGAATGTTCCTAGAGATTTTTTCAATTAAACATATCTTGATAAGTAATCAATTATTGGAAATTGATGTATAAACTCTTCTAACAGTTGCTCTCATGTCCTTATTGCCATGCGAACTTGTCTAGTAGGCTCCTTGATTGGATGTAGTTCCTCTAAATCATAAATTTCATCTTAACTCCATCTTCCCCAAAGGATAAGGCACTGATCTTTCCATAGGTAATCATTTTCAAAGATAATTCCTCTCACCTTCCCCCAGGTCTAACTTTCATAGGTCACTTAGGGCATCACTTTTCTCACAATTTATCCATCAAAGAATTCAATCTCTTGCCCACAACTGCGTTGGTGTGTCCTCAAGAAGCACTCCAAATTTCACGAGATTCCGACGTGTGATCTTGAGATATTTCAAGCCCTAGCTCGAAGATCAATTCTTGCCCTTGGTTTCCCATTGGCTAGTAACCCATTGGGATCATAACATTAACTTATCAAAAGAAGATTCTTTCTTTGATCTTCTTACCTTCCCTAATTAGGTCAAGTACATCCTTGGTTGATCAACTCCATAACCTTGACCTAATTTTGGGTCCACTTGGCCTTTTGTGGTCCTGCAACTTGTGACTCCAATTCCACAAAGATTATCCAAAAGCCAAGTATCCATATGGATTTCTGAGACTAGGGGCTTCCTTGATAAGACATATTTTCGAACCCCAACCTCAAAATCCCTCTTAGCCCTTCCTAGAGAGCCCATCACCTTGCTTCCAAAGCAAACGACCCATACAATTGATTCTCTTGCGAATAATACAATTAAGTCTCTCGTGAATAAGCCTTAGGAATCTCCCCTCTTCTCTCCATTGATGCATTCATATTGTGTTTCCTCATATAACGGGTCTCCTCCCATCGGTGAAATTCTGTAAAGAGCAGGGAGCCTTAGCTGAAGTGACAATGGGCTATTGCTCCATTGTTTCCCTTGACCTAGTAGTTTCCCTATAGGATCCCCTCCTAGGACCCCTGCTAGTTTGAGCGGTAACATTTTTGGCGCCGTTGCCGGGGAGGAAGCAGGTCTGCCTCCCTAGTGAATCATTGAGGAATTGATTCATAAACAACATTTCAAAATTTGCTTTGGCAACTCCATTCGTTGTCAAAATCCCTAGTTTGCTTGAAGATGACAATATTCCTCCTCTAACTAAGGTTGCAACAAAAAGGGGAGAACAAACCCCATAACCTGTCAAAACCGCCCTTCTCCCTGAATTTGAAGAGGTTAGTGATCCCACCTCAAAGATGGTATCTAGTCCTAACACTAACCCAAGCGAAGACCAACCCAAATGACTAGAAGCGAAAAGCGTTTAGTTAGTGTCTTTGCCCCTTTGAAATTGAGTGATGACCCCAAACCTTTCCCTGAGAAGTACTATAATTGGCTGCCCAAGTTCAAAGGTGATGCTACCACAAGCACTCACAAACATATTGAAGAATTCTATTGGAACCTTTCCCTAGGTCCATATTCGATGAAGATATGATAATGATGTTGTTTGCTTTGTCTCTTGAAGGACATGCGAGGGAATGCTAGCTTAGTCTTCCCCTAATGTGCATTGAGAAATCTGACCAATTTGAGGATATGTTCACAAAGAGATGATCATGTGATGCACTAGGAACCTTCAACATTGAAAAGTTCTATCAAATAAGTAGGGGAAGGGAAGACATTAGGGAATTCATCCTAAAGTTTGATAGGATAGTTAGGGACATCCCCGATCATTTGAAACCCCCTGATGCTAACATATTTGAAAAATTTATCAAAGAAATGGGTGGCCACCTTATGCACTAAGGGATAAGAAACCAAAGACCTTGGCTGAGGCCAAAGATATAGTAGTGGAAGTCGAGTAAAACCCGCAGATTTCCAAAATGGATGTTGATGAACACCATAAGGCTAAGGTTGAGGTCAAAAAGGGAAAATCCAAATATTAACACGAAGAAACCCTTTTAGTGATTCTCAAGAAAATGGAAAATATCAGCGAGGAGATGAATTCACGAGATAGGCTCTAGATGAACAAACTCACCGCCTTGGAAAGGGCCCAAAAATCAAGCTATATCCCAAAAGGGAAGTGTTTCCCTAGGAAGCAAAATGAGGAGGACAAGCCTAGCTCATCCTAAATCCCCAACAGTTTGGCCCCGACAAATGTTGTGAAGCAAGATTCATTCTTTGAGAGTGAACGAAGTGATGAGGATGAAGAGGCCGATGAGCAAGCTAACCTTGTAGAATCTCATGTATTCAATATTTTGCTAGGAGGTTCATATACTCACCTTCCCATTAGTGAGGTCACTATTAAAGAAGAGAAGAAAGAGGCGATCCTCAACGTTGATGATAGTGGAAGATTCAAAGGGGTCCATTATTCAGGGAAGGATATAAACAAAGACCCCGTAATGTAAATTTTCGTAGATGTTCTATGCTTGATGCAACTTTACTTTAAACCCGATATCAAATATCAATCACATAAACATGAAAGTAAAATGCTGAAAGAACATACCAATAGATCGACGAAAGACAAGCCAAAAATACACTTAACTTGATCAGCAAAATATATGTGTTGTGGTGCGTTACGACGATCAACAAGATGCTTCAACCATCAAAGTCTCCTCATGGTCAGCCAACCAGAAGTGTCACACAACCCTCAAGACAACTCTACAACAGTCAACCCAAAGTCAACAAAAGTCAACGCTTCCAGTCAATGGTCAACGTAGAAAAAAAATAGCAAAAATTCAATGTGGAACACGGGATTCTCTGACAAACGAATCCCACTCTGGTTATCACAAAGGATAACGGTGGTATCTAGCACATGCTCGAACAACTCACTGAAGAGCTTTCGCAACCAAATAGCTTCACAACAGGCCATGGTTGCTGCAATGTATTCGAACTTAGCGGTACTCAAAGCCACCAACTTCTGCTTTCTTCTCATCCAAGATATCGAAGCAAACCCAAGTGTGAAGCAACATCCAGATGTGCTCTTGCGATCCACCACACTGTCAGCCCAATCAGCATCAGTATATCCATGGAGTCTCAAACTCTTGGCAGTGTATCTTAGCCCATGGTTTTTCGTGCCCCGAAGATATCTCAATAGATTCTTGGCACCAACCCAGTGAATATGATGAGGATCAACCATGTGTTGACTCAAAGTGTTCACTGCAAAACATACGTCCGGACGGGTGTTCACTAAGAACATCAGGGCCCCTATGAGTTGATGATACTTGGTAGGATTTGCTAGCATGGGCCTATCAGCGTTTCCACTCAAATTCTTAAAGTTGAGCTCCATCGATGTCAACACAGACTTACAGTCCACCATTCCAAATATTTCCAACAACTTCACAATATATTTTCCTTGAGAGACGAAAATCTCGCCAGGTCTCTGCCAGACCTGCAGGCCTAGGAAGTAATGCATGAGTCCTAGGTCCTTCATCTCGAACTCAGAAGCGAGCTCCCTCTTACACTGATGAATGAGAGGGTTAGTACATGTTAGGAAGAGATCGTCCACATAGAGAACCAGAATGAGAGGCTTTTCTCTATCAACCTTCAAGTAAAGGTTCAGATCAACATTACTACAAGTGAAGCCCAACTTCATAAAGTAGCTATCTATCCTCTCATACCAAGCCTTGGGGGCTTGCTTCAACCCATAGAGGGCTTTCTTCAACCTATATACATGAGTGTCTCTATCCTGGACTGCGAACCCTAGAGGTTGTTCCACATACACCTCTTCCTTTATCGAACCATGTAAAAAAGCAATCTTCACATCCATCTGATGAAGACTCCATCCTTGCGTAGCAGCAAGGGCAATAATAGATCGGATGGTGGTATATCAGGCCACAGGTGCAAATATATCATCATAGTCTACGCCTTCGTTTTGAGAGAAGCCTCGAGCAACGAATCTTGCCTTGAACTTTTCAGCACTACCATAAGATCCATGCTTGATCTTATAGAGCCATTTCGAGGTGACAATAACTCTGTCCTTCGGTCTCGGAACCACATCCTAGATATCGTTCTTCATAATGGACTCATACTCTTCGTGCATAACATCCTTCCAGAATTGATGCTTTACGACTTCTTCAAATGATCCAGGCTCAGATTGTACGATTGTACTCATGGCTACTAGATACCCTTGGTATCTATTCGACTTCTTGCTTTCACGGAATGTCCCCCTTGGGGCCATATGTCTCTCGACATCTTCGAGAGTATCCTAGAGCCATGCGGGTCTTCTCTTCATTAAAGGAGGTGGATCAATAGGATCCATTGGTCCTTCAACATCGGGCATCATCTCATCCTTCAATTCTTCCTGATTCCCAGATCTTACATCATGATCTTCCTCAGAGCTTGGAAGATTTATCACTTTCCTGAGGGAAGCATCTTCATCAAAGGTAACATCGTGGAAGGTAACATCGTGCATATCTCCACTTCCAACAATCCTATACAGGACTCTATGTTCATCCTGTTTGTTCTAGCTTACACATTCCCTTTCTTCCTGTGGTTAATCCAATCTATTTCTTCTTTTTCGCTGGGCACATGAAAATAAACAGGACATCCAAAAACTCTAAAATGTGAAACATCAGGTTTCTTACCAGAGAAAACCTCTTCGGGAGTTTTGGAGTTCAGAGCGGAATGCATGCATCGATTTTGTATGTACACAACAGTGTGCGCATTTGTATGTACACAACAATGTTCACAACTTCTCCCCATAGAAACTTCGGAAGACCTTGGTCACATAGCATGGCACGGGCAACTTCCACAATGGTCCTGTTCTTTCTTTCAGCAACGCCATTTTGCTCAGGAGTATACACGGTTGTGGTCTCCCTCTTAATGCTAACTTCTCTGCAAAAGTTATTGAACTCGTTCGTCTCATATTCAGTACCATTATCGGTCCTCAAAACCTTGATCTTCTTCCCTGTTTGATTTTCCACCAAGGCTTTGAAAGTACGAAACCACATGAATGCTTCATCCTTCTTCTTCAAGAAGTATATCTAGGTCTTGCGAGAGAAGTCATCTATAAACGTCATTTCATAAGAACATCCTCCCAAAGATGTCACGGGAAGCATACCAGACAAATCAGAATGTATCAATTGCAAGACATCATATGTCTTTGTGGCACTTGAGGGGAAAGGTCCCCTTGTATGCTTTCCTTCGGCACAACCCTGACATACACCTTCATGATCATTTTTGTATTCAGGCATACCTGTCACCACCTTCCTTGCTTCGGGAAGGGCTTTGTAATGAAGGTGTCCAAACCTCTGGTGCCATAGTTCGGTTTGACGAATAGTATCACATGTCATAGCCCCCAGTGGACTTCCTCCAACTTGGTAGAGTGTATCAACTCTAAACCCAATCGTAAGAGCTTCCTTGAGACTCTTCTTCCAGATGCGTACCTTTCCATAAACGAATGCCACCTTGAAACCTTTTTCTTCCATGGCCGAAATAGACACAAGGTTCTTCTTCAAATTAGGTACATAGAGTATATCTTGCAAGCGAAGGACTTGACCTTGAGATAGATGGAGGGTCACAGTCCATGTCCCTTTCACGGGATAGGTGGCATTATCTCCAAGTATAATTTTCAGATTAGTATCATTCTCAATCAAATCAGAAAGCGCTTCTATAAACCCAGTGAGGTGCCTTGAAGCACTACTATCAATCAACCAGACATCCATGGTGTCGGGTGGAGATGCAACAGAGAGGGAAGATACAAGAATGAATTCATTTTGCTTATCATCAACAACATTAGATTCCTCATACCTGGAATTTCTTGACCTTTTGAAAGGTTTCCCATTTCCATTGCGACCAGAGGGAGCCTTCCTCTTTCCTTTGAACCCATCTCTTCCATGGTTCCTCGGACCACCATTGTTCTTCTTCTTAGCATGAGCGGTGAAGACAACATTACCTTCATTTTCATATTCCATCGTTCTTGTTTCCTCTTGAGTGCATCTCGAAATTAGGAATCACATTATTATTGAGAATGGTAGTAATGAATACATGCCATTCAGAGGGGAGACCTCCAAGTGTGGTGAGAACCATTTCTCGATCAGCTATTGTTTCCCCAATGGCAAGAAGGTTATTCCTGATTTCAGTCAACTTCAGAAAATGTGATTGAATGGATTCATCCCTACCTTTCTTGAGATTCTTCAATTGGTTCTTAAATAAAAGAACTTGATTTGCATTGTTAGCCCTAAACATATTGACCAACTTGTCATACATCTCCTTGGATGTGCCCAACTCAAAGATGTAGGCAACTAGATTCTTATGGATGGAATCCCGGATGATCAACTTAGCTTTGGTTTCCCCTTTCTTATACTTTGTCTTAGTGGCAGCAGGTGTAGATGACGGAGGCTCTTGGATTTTACCCTGCACATAGTCCATGACATCTTGTTCTTCCAAGATCAGATCCAAAGACATATTCCAAGCATGAAAGTTAGACTTGCCAGTCAACTTGTCATCAGCTTTGAAGCCATTATAATTTGAGGTACCCATGAGTCCTTGACAAATACTACTTCTTCGGTGATTGCTCTTAATACAAACTTGGGCTTTGTCTTCACCTTAGCTCTAATACCATGTAGATTTTCGTAGATGTTCTATGCTTGATGCAACTTTACTTCAAACCCGATATCATATAGCAATCACATAAACATGAAAGTAAAATGCTGATAGAACATACCAATAGATCGATGGAAGACAAGCCAAAAATACACTTAACTTGATCAGCAAAATATATGTGTTGTGGTGCGTTTTGGCGATCAGCAGGATGCTTCAACCAATAAAGTCTCCTCATGGTCAGCCAACCAGAAGTGTCACACAACCCTCAAGACAAATCTACAACAGTCAACCCAAAGTCAACAAAAGTAAACGCTGTCCAGTCAACGATCAACGCAGAACAATAACAACAAAAGTCAACAAAGCACAGTCAAAGTTCAATGTCCAGCCTCAGTTTTTGTGCTGAAAAATGCAGACTGCAGAAATTGAAATTTTGGGAGAGTTTGAGGTCAAGTTGACCAGGCGTTGACCAAAGCCAACGCTAGTCAAATCTGCACTGAAACCCTAGGTCAGATCAGAAAAAACCTCGCTGTTATTTTCCCAAGTGAGTGAAGAGAAGCCTCCAAATGTGAGATCGAACCAATTAGATGCAAGAGAGAAAATGTGTGATGAGTGATGGTGAAAATGACCTCCAACGTTGACCAATATATATCCATCTGTGAGGGTGTGTGACACATCTGTTGGGGCTCCAAGCCTACATTACAATTCTGGCTGACCTTGCACATAAGTGGAATTAATTCAAAATAAATGTTCTGCTCATCTAATCAAGATGATCTTTAGATCAATCTTGCACCTCTCCGAAAGAGGAATCCAATAAAAATATTGGCATCGTCATATGAGCATCACAACATGGAGTTTAGACCTAGTTGCCCAAAATTAACACTTAACCTCCAAAGAAACCAACAAAGATGACTCCATTCCAAGCAAGTACCTTCCAAAGAACTTATCCCTAAAGACCCCCCTAGAAAGGATCCTCCAAAGAAAGTTAATTCTGAAAAGGATCCTCAAAATAAAGAAACCATCAAAAGGGATACAAGTAAAGAGGTAGAACTTGACATTGACCTAGAGACTACCATAGGGAAAATGACTATGCCTATTCCATTAAAGGAGATTGCGAAACTTCCTTGACAACAATGGAAAATCAAGAAATCCTTGGGCTTTGAAGAGGAAGAATTACTCAAAGACTTGCAAAACATTTACCTTCCCGACCTAAACCCAGGACATGAGCCATTCATGCTTACCTTGGCCATAAATGACCTTCTATTAGATAATTGCATGTTGGACTCAACCTTCAGGGGCTTTTGCAAATATCATGCCATTAAAAGTCATGCAACAATTAGGTCAACATCACTCGAAGGTATAAAAATGTGCGTGGTTTTAATTCCAAACCTATAGAAGTAGAAGGCCTCATAAAGATCTTAATATTTCCTTGGCTATGAATCCCGATATATCATTGCTTATGGATGTTGTGGTCATAGATATCCCTGATGTTCGGGGGATGCCGCTATCAAGGAAGTGGGGAGCCACTATTGGAGACCATCTCCAAACGGACTTTTCATATGCCACTATTCCGCAATCTGATGGACCCCCCTTCATTCTTTATAGAGAGCCTGCCTACCCTACTCATGTGGTCAAGCTAGGACCGATTCCATATTACAAAACACATGAGACAGAAAAGCCTTCCTCTGTTCTCCCTTCAGAAGAGGTCCGTATTCTCAAGCGACCAAGTCACAAAGAAATCATAAAATGGAAACCTAAGAGAGAATATAAGGTTGGGGATGTGGTCTTGGTAGATAAAAATCCCATTCCCGTCAAGATTCATGGGAAGGTAGGGGAAGATTACTACTACATTGCCAAACTTAACGACATACTTTGGCCACAACTGACCAAGTTAAGTCGTATCACCCGTTTCTTTGGCACTTGACATTGTACCATATGCATGTTAGAGTAGGGTGCATTGCATGTTTATTTTCTAATTAGAACTAACATCACATGATATTTCTCATGGTAAATTAGTTGCATCTAGATTAAAACCGCATTTTACTTTCTTGTTTATTTTTACGGCCTAATACTAAGCATGGGTGATCATAAGACACCACGAAAACAAGCTGCACCGTGTGCTTGGTCTTTGATATGTGCAGGTAACAGGTCTGCGATACCAAGAGATTGATGGTGTTCTCACGACCTCTTGTTCGAGTAACTTCGTGCGCTTTCCCGAGAGATCATGTCCCAGTTGGAGCTAGATGTTACCCACCACTCGTCGGTAGTGTATATAGGAGAAATGTTTTTTCCTATATGGTCCTCAACTGACAGCCAATAACCCCTTGCAACCACTAGATAGCTCAATGTGCCATTGTCCAAGTGGCACCTGAGCTAGCCATGCGGTCCTTCGACCCCTTGTCCTGAATGTATGTTTGAAGGTGGGTCTCTCGACCCTAAAGGTATGAATTTTCATTGGTATACTTGAGTAATTTTCCTTACTTGTCATGGGCATTTTGGGCATGGATTGGTGGGGAGATTTGACAGAAAGAGTGGACTAGGTCTATATTCTTGTCTCCACTGCCCAATTTCGTGGTTAACCTTGTATCCTAGTCCCGTTGGATCTCCTTTACTGACCATTAGCTTTAGGGTTGTCACTACATGGGAGATCTTGATTTTGATTGTGTGGTCACGCTTCCCGACACCATATACATCACTCCCTTCCACTCATTCTAGCCACATTCATCTATTTTCCCATCCGGGTCCACATGTGTCGACTGGGTGCACACAGGGTTAGCCTTCCCCCTACCCTTGTCCACGCCTTGGGTCGAGCTTGGAACGATCCCCAGATTTTGATGCAACTGAAAAGAAAAGAAAAAGCATAATTTGGTCACTCTCAACAAGAAATGTACCAAAAAATGCAAAAGATGGCCGAGACATACAAATTTAGCATGTGGGAAAAAGCCAAACATAAGATCTACCTCTTATTCATGGCCATCACCCTCGTTCCTATGGGCCCTAGATGAGCCCCCTCCATCATTAAGGAACCCGTGATTGTCCCAACCCCTGGTGGGCGATGAATTGCCCCACCTTAAGAGGGTATCCACTGCTACATATTACACATCATGCTCTCATCCCCTAGAGCCCCGAGCAGTTATGAAGAAAAATCAATCAAAGGAAAAAAGGCATATGAAGAAGGGTGGAAAAATAAAGGCCGGGGGTAACTCATGTACCACAATTTGCTCCCTCCTACACTCATATACCCAGGTGTGGGCTTCCCTTATTATAGCTACCCTTATGCCATGACATGTGGTCTGGATGATCCCTCTGATACCCACTTCGTTCTGTTACTATATCATTTTACACCTACCACTTGGGGAATGTACCATGGACATGTCACCCCCTTTAAAGGTTGAAACCACCTAATAGGGTCCTTGATTAACCCCCTTATTGAGCTTGGAGACACTTGTACATGCCAAAGCCCACTATGGAAGGGCATGCCACCATGAAGTGCCCCATTGGTTCCATGACTTGTAAGCTCTTTTACTTGATTATTTTGATGGCTTGTTGTATTGGAAGGAAAGGGGACACATTGCATCTTAGGGAGGATTGCAGGTGGGTCTCCATTTGGGGCTTGGTCTCCCTATATGCGGTCGTAGCCCTCTAAAAGACCACATTGGTACTTGTAGGGTGAGCATTGAGGGCCATGGGCCTCCGCCATAACATAGATTACGTCATGGATCCCCAACAACGTTCATTGATTGCTCGTGTTCCAGCTTTGGGATGAGGATGATGCACCTGGTTCACCATGCCTGACCGACCCCACACTTGCATCATACGCTTGGCGGATGTTCCAGGGTCCAGATGATGTCTCCCGCTGCAGAGAGAGGGCTTATATCATCATCCTAGTCCTTACATATGGTTTACAAACATTTTTGATCCACTTGGAGATCCATGAGGATGTCCTTGTGCTCCCTCACCCACTTGGGAGCACCAGATGTTCTCGCTTGGAAAATAAGGGGCCAACCCCCTTGTCCACTATGTTTGGAGTCTGTTTCTACATCATGGCACCCCTTGGACTTCGTTAGGCCTCCTCAAAGGCCCAACGACTCACTTTATTGATCATTCGACTCACTTGAGAGCCTTATTCTTATGTTATTGAGCTATTTGGTGGATTTGTCACCAAAATTATTGTTATTATGCACATTATTTTATTCTAGTGGCATTATTAATCCAAATTAGGCCATTTGAATCCCTTAGAGGATTGTATAAATTGAAGAGAAGCATTGTCTCTCATTCAAGGTCACTTGGATTGGGTTCTTATCTCTTGTGAGATTTTTGCTATCCCATTTGGGGGATGAATTTGGATGTAATGGATGAATTTTGATGTTTGGATATCTCTCTCTTGTCTTGGAGCTTCATTATTGGCATAATTTTGGTGATTGGATATGCTCTTTGCACATGTAAGTAATATTTTCATGACTATTCTTGTTATTTGCTCTAATACATTGATGTTGTTGGGATTTTCGGTATACTAGATCTGAAATTTACTGTTTTTCTTATGCGAAATTGTGGAAATTTAGTCTTTTGTAGCATTGCATCATCTCATTTATCATGTGTGAAAGGGTGATTGTTCCTAGATATTGATTTTATTAAACATATCCTCATAAGGCATCAATTATTGCAAATTGAAGTATAAACTCTTCTAGCAGCTGCTCTCATGTCCATATTACCATGCAAAGTTTTCTAGGAGGCTCCTTGATTGGGTGTAGCTCCTTTAAATCATGAATTTCATCTTGGCTCTATCTTCCCCAAAGGATAAGGCACTGATCCTTACATAGTTAATAATTTTCAAAGAGAATTCCTCTCACCTTCCCCTCTTTTTCTAGGTCTAGCGTCCATAGGTCACCCAGGGCTTCACTTTTCTCACGATTTACCCATCAAAATAATTCGATCTCTTGTCATTAGAAATATTTTGAGGTCTAAAATGGGCCTCCTAAGAAAAATGTACAACCAAAATAAACTTTATAAGAACCATTAGGATTCAAGATGATGATGTCAACCATGGGGGATGATTCACCATTTTTGGGTAAAAATGTAAAAAGATTAAAAAATAAAAAAATAATAAAACTACTTTTTTAAACTTGTATTTTCAACTTATCTTCCTAATTTTTTACTAAAATTTTGAGTGGGAGTACACGTTGGATGCAAAATTTAATTTCTCATCCAAGGAGTGCCCATGTTGCATACTTTCGATGGACCCTACTACACGAAAAATGAGAAATACATGAAAGAACGTGATTGCAATCATGTTTTTCATGTATTTCTCATTTTTAGTGTAGCAGGGTCCATCGAAAGTATTTAACATGGGTACTCCTTGGATGATGAATCAAATTATGCATCCAATGAGTGTTCCCGCTCGAAATTTGAGTAAGCCCATAGGGAGAAAAGTTGAAAATATGAATTGAAAAAGTAGTTTTTTCTTTTTTCCCTCTAAAATTTGATGATGTAATCTAATCTTATTTTACTATTTCCACTATTATTTTCTAATTTCCTTAGGAGGCGAATTTTAGACCTCAAAATTCTCCTAAAGCAACAACTGCGATGGTGTGTCCTCAAGATTCTTGCCCTTGGTTTCCCATTGGCTAGTAACCTCATTGGGATCATAACATTAACTTTTCAAAATAAGACTTTTTTTTTTATCCTCTTCCCTTCCTTAATTAGGTCAAGTACATCCTTGGTTGATCAACTCCATACCCTTAACTTAATTTTGGGTCCACTTGGCCTTTTATGGTTTCACAACTTGTTGAATCCAATTCCACAAAGATCATTCAAAAGCCAAGTATCCATAAGGCTTTATTTGACTAGGGGCTTCCTTGATAAGACATATTTTCAAACCCCAACCTCAAAAGCCCTCTTGGCCCTTCCTAGAGTGCCCATCACCTTGCTTCCAAAGCAAGCAAGCCATACAATTGAGTCTCTCTTGTGAATAGGCCTTAGGAATCACCCCTAATCTCTCCATTGATCCATTCATCTTGCGATTCCTCATATAACATGTCTCCTCCCATCGGTGAAAGTATGTAAAGAGCAGAGAGTCTCAACTGAGGTGACGATGGGCTATCACTCCATTGTTGCCCTTGACCTAGTATTTTCCCTATAGGATCCCCTCCCAGGACCCTTGCTAGTTTGAGCGGTAATAAGACAACCTTGCAAAGAAATTGATATATGTAACTAAGAAATTTATACTCAGTTTCTTGAGAGAGAATCATCAAAGTGATGAATAAGTAGAAGTAAAACACATCTTTTGAGGGATGCACAAAAGAGAATAACCAATCATTGTTGTGGTTGTTAACAACTCATGGGTATGTCACAACAACATGGTTACCTTATCAAAGGGATGGAAGGCTTCTTCACACATGAAGTTATACATTTGTATTATCCAATTATGCCGAATTTCCAAGCCCCCCTTTGTAGATCAAGGGCTTCTTGGAATTCATTTCAACGACCATCAAGAAATACATATGTCATGAACCCCATCATTTTTTCAATATTTTCCTATAAAGGCATATATTTATTAGGGTTGTGTTTGTTGAAAAGTGTAACTAGGTCGGTCTTCATGTTGACTATGTAATTATGTATTTATGTAAAGAAGAAGTCAAAGATAATAAAACTGTATTTTTGGTGTACTTGCTTCATGGGTTTCATGAGCAAGATTTTTATTATGTAGATAGAATTCTTCTTGATGTCTATTTGGTTTTTATCTTCTAGGAATAAATAGAATTAAGTGTCTCATACATGAAGGATCTAGTCTAGGTATTTATGCTCCAAGACCTTGTGGAAGAAGCTCACAACAACCCTCGATGCAACGATGAAAGAAAAGCCTTAAATGCAGTGAAGAAATACCTCTCCAACGCTGGAATAAACCTTATCTAGTCGGTCTCATTCACCATGATCTAGTCGGCCTCATTCACCATGATCTAGTCGGCCTAACTCTCAGCTGTATGGTCAACTTGCTTAAAGAGATGTGCCCTATATATATACATTTGGCATGCGGTCATTATGGAAGCAAAAATGCGGATATCTTTGAGATCACAGTGCGGATAAAGAATAACATTTTAGTGTGGATAAAGGACAGTAAAAGTGCGGATCCAAATCAAAGGTGCAGGAAGAAGGTTGCGGTGAAATACAGGAAGGATAACAAGGTACAGTTTGCATGCAGGATTGTGGATAGTCAAGTAAGTTTGCAAACATCTCCAAGAAGACATTGCGGATAAAGGGCAGTACAGAAGTGCGGATAAAGGGCATCATATAAGTGCGGATAAAAGGACATTGAATAGATGTGGATCTGAAACAAAAGAGCAGGAAGGAAAATTGCGGAAAGTACAGAAGGTACAGGATTGTAGATGACTGAAGCAAAGTTGCAGATAAGTGCACGAATGATACAATAAGCATAACTCTGAGTTTAAGAGTGTTAGTTCAGGGTTGTTGATCTGAAGAAAGAATTTATTGAAGTTGAGACAGTCATCATAAGGAGCTTTGATTTACCTTCCTACAGTTCAAGCAAATCAAATACAAGCATATACAAGGTGAAGGTCAAGGTCTCTAATACTGATGCAGAACTAAGCTAATTGGTGAAAAGAAGAATCAAAGTTGAAGAAGCTGAATCAAGGTCTTGGAAGCATATCTAGGTCAAGGGTCTGAGTATTGGTCATGGTACTTGTCATTTGAAGATCTATAAGAAGAATTCTTTGCGGGTTTTCCTCTCCAAGAGGGGGAGGTTTTTCCCTGGCTCTAGGAGCCTAACTTCTGTGTCTTGTTCATTTTGATAATTGACTTGATGAAAGATTAACCAAGTTAAAAGAAGAGAAGACATAAGTAACTCAAGGAAGCTCACAAGTAATTATCAAGAAGAGAATTTGTATTAATCACCAGCCCTCCAAATTCTCGATATGGTATCAAAGCTAAGGTGCTGAAAACAAGGGTTGCTTGTCAACAAAGACACTCAAGGAAGCGTAGATCAAAGTTTGGGTTGGAAAGTCAAATCAGTTTGCAAAGAAGACTATCTTGTTACTTCAAGTAAGATCTCCTATCTCATTCAAAAGATCAACTCATTCAAGAAATTAATCTTTACCATCACAGATTTGCACTCAAGATATTGTTTGAAGAGAACCTCAACTTCTGAAGATATTCTTTATAATCAAGGATTTAAGTACACCTACATTGAAGAAGCTCCTATTGTTGTGTAACCAGCTCCAAAAATAGAAGAAAAGAGATATCAACGCCTTAGAAATAAGCCACTTCGAGGGGTCAACCTCCAATACATTACATAAATGAACAATTCTTGGATGATACAATTTAAAAAACCTCCTTTCTATATATAGGAGTCCATGTGGCCATAATGTAATCCTAGTGGACCACAATGTAATCCTAGCTGACCTAACAATAATAATTTAAGGGCACAATAATAACAAAATGGGGGTTACAAGGGTACAATAATAACAATAAGGGGGTTACACTAATAACAATAAGGGACTATACTAGTAATATAGGGACCTAACATGCCCCTCTCCTTCAAAAAATTGTTGTCCTCAACGCTTGAGTAGCTCTGGGTGCTTCTGTATAAACTTCTCATCCTCCCATGTAGAATCTTCAGTGGGTAAGTTCTTCCACTTGATGAGATACTCTGAAATTGATCGATTCCGTAGCTGTCGAGTTCTTGTTTCCGTGACCGCTTCAGGTTCCAACATGAATTTTCCTTCCTCATCAAGTTCTAGCAATATTGTTTGAACTAGAAGATTTTCACCTATAACCTTCTTTAAGCATGAAACATGGAAAACTGGATGCACTTGCGAAGAAGCAGGAAGCTCCAATTTGTATGCCATAGTACTCATCTTTTGCAACACCTTGTAAGGACCACAGTACTTTGGCGATAATTTATTATCCTTCTTAGCTTGCTTGAGGGACATTTGTTTGTATGGTTGTAGCCATAAAAATGCCCAATATCCTACATCAAAACTTCTCTCGCTGCGATGTTGATCTGCCTGTTGTTTCATTCGATTTTGTGCCAAATTCAGGTTATCCTTTAAGAGTTGGAAAACTTCTTGCTGATGCTCGATGTGATCTTCCACTGCTTGAACCTTCGAATTTTCCCTTAAAGATGATGTGATCGATGGTGGATGATATCCATAAAGTGCCATAAATGGGGTCATTTTTTGCTGCAGTATGGAAGGAAGTGTTATACCACCATTCAGCGAGAGGTAACCACTTGACCCATTGTGTTTGTTTATCAGATACAAAACAACGAAGATATCCTTCCAAACATTTATTTCCTATCTCAGTTTGACCATCAGATTGAGGATGATAAGATGAGCTATGAGCTAATTGAGTACCCAAACAAGAAAATAACTCCGTCCAAAAATTTCCAGTAAAAATGGGATCTCTGTCGCTCACAATAACCCTTGTGCTTCCATGTAGCTTTTGAATTCTGTCCATAAATGTAGTAGCAAATGTACTTGCTTTAAATGGATGAGATAATGCACAAAAGTGTGCATGCTTGGTAAGTCTATCAACTACCACCATGATGACACTCTTTCCTTCGGACTTAGGTAAACCTGTGATAAAATCCATTGAAATCTCCTCCCAACGTTGACTTGGAATGGATAAAGGTTGTAGAAGTCCCGGGGTCTTAATTGTCTCCACTTTATTCTGCTGGCAAACCAAACATTCCGCCACAAACTTTTGAATATCAGATTTAAGCCCATCCCAAAAAAAATCTTTCTTCACCCTGTGGTAAGTTTTTAAAAATCCTGAGTGTCCTCCTAAAGGAGAAGTGTGCAATTCCAGAAGAATCTTTTGTTTCAGTTGGGAATTCTTACAAGGATATAAGCGATCTTTGTACCATAAGGAATCATTTTTCCAACTAAATGTATCAGATGTACTAGGATCTTGCTGCAACTTTTGAATGAGTGTCCATACATCTTTGTCCTTCTTCCATTCATCTCTTGCTTCGGTTATCCAGTCTGGTTGGATAATAGAAATGGCACAAAGCAATGCTTCCACCTCTTCATTCTTTCTTGAGAGTGCATCTGCAACAACATTAAGCTTTCTTTTTTTGTATATTATTTCAAAGTCATAACCCAACATCTTTGTGACCCATTTTTGCTGCTCTTCTGAAGATAGTCTTTGTTCCAAAAAGTGTTTAAGACTATCATGATCAGTTTTTACCTTGAAGTGTCTTCCCATTAGGTAAGTTCGCCATTTCTTTAGTGCATATAGTATTGCTAACATTTCCTTCTCATAAATAGGTTTCTGTAAATATTTTCCTTTGATTGGACGACTTTCAAAAGCAATGGGTCTTCCTTCCTGCATTAAAACTGCACCAATTCCATTTCCTGAGGCATCACATTCCACAATAAAGGTTTTTGTGAAGTCTGGCGTAGCTAAGACCGGTGCTAGGCACATTGCCTCTTTAAGATGTTCGAAGGCCTAGTTGCTTCAGGAGTCCATGAAAATGCATCTTTCTTCAATAATGTTGTTAGAGGTGCTGCTATTCTCCCATAATTCTTAACAAACTTGCGATAATACCCTGTTAACCCAAGAAATCCTCGCAACTTCTTTATGGTTGTGGGGACTTTCCATTCCTTAATAGCTTTAATTTTGTTAGGGTCTACTTTAACACCCTCGTGAGATACAATGTGACCCAAATATTCCACCTCTTGTACTCCAAAGAAACATTTGGATATTTTTGCATATAATTGTTTCTCCTGCAATAGTTTGAGCACCCTGTCAACATGTTCAACATGATCCTTCCAAGACCTGCTGTAGATTAGTATATCATAAAAAAATACTAGCACAAATTTTCTAAGGAAGGGTTTGAAAAATGGAATTCATCAACCCTTGAAATGTAGAAGGTGCATTGGTAAGGCCAAAAGGCATGACCAAAAATTCATAATGACCCTCATGAGTTCGAAATGCTGTTTTTGGAATATCTTCAGTCTTCATTCTAATTTGATGATATCCTGAACGAAGATCCAACTTGGTAAAATAAATTGCTCCATGTAATTCATCCGATAATTCATCAATCACAGGAATGGGAAATTTATCTTTAATGGTGAGCTTATTGAGCTCCCTATAATCCGGACACATTCGCCATGATCCATCCTTCTTGTGTACCAATACTACGAGAGCAGAGAAAGAACTTTGACTAGGTTGAATTATACCTGCCTCTAACATTTCTGCAATCATACGTTCAATTTCGCTCTTTTGGAAGTAAGGATATCTATAAGGCCTGATGTTTGGAGGAACACTTCCTGGAATCAAATGAATAGCATGATCATGATCATGAATAGGTGGGAGTCCTTTGGGGGTTTCAAACACCTTGGAATGATTGTCCAAGACTTGTTGGAGATCTGCAGAAATAGATGATTTTGATGTTGGAACTTCTAGTGAGCATAATTGTGCAATTACGCCTGGTTGTTCTTTCTTTAGAAGCTTTGTCATGACATTAGAGCTTATTATCTTTCCCGACTTCCCTGCAATACCCCGTAATTCAACTTCCTTTCCTTCTGAAAAAAATTTCAAGAAAAGTTCTTGAAAATTAAAAGCTACCGTCCCCAAAGATTGTAACCATTGTACTCCTAGTACAACATCGGCACCTCCCATAGGAATGGCAAGCATTGGACTAGTCAATACATATTCCCCCATGGTTAGCTTGATATTATGGCATTTTCCAGAGCAATTTATAGTTCCTCCATTTGCAACCATCACTTGACATTCTGGTGCTGGGTATGGGAAACAATTTAATTCCTTGGCTACCTTACAATGAATAAAATTATGGGTGCTACCTGAATCAATCAACACTATTACCCTTTTCTTCTTGATATGTCCTTCTGTCTTGAGAGTTTGAGGAGTGGTAATTCCTGCCAGTGCATTACACGATATGGTCGGATTCATTTCTTCCTCTTCTAGGGCTGGTTCCTGGTGTATATCCTCTTCTTGTTCATTTTCTTCTTCCTCTTCACAATCTGTGTAAAATAATTTCTTCTCAGCACACTTATGACCTTTAGTGTATTTGCTATCACAACTGTAGCAAAGCCCTTTTGCTCTTTTTTCTTCCAATTTTTGTGGTGTCAACCTTGTAGGTTGTGGAAATCTAAGCGTAACAACACTTCCTTCTTTATAGAATTGAGTGGTAGGCTTCCTTGTCGCCATAATTTTACATTCAACTTTTCTTGCCAACCTGAATGCCTTCTCCAATGAATCAGGTTCCAAAACACGAACTTCATGTTGGATGTTATCCTTTAGAGTACCTATGAAGAGATCAATCCTGTGTTCCTCTGGAATATCAGTTACCCTTATATTCAATTTTGGAAGTCCTCAATGTGCTGCCCCACTAAACCCTTTTGTTTGAGATTTATCAATTGGCTAAAGAAGGTGTTGCTCTTTGTATCCTCATAATGTGCTATCATTTCCTCCGTAAAAATTGACCAAGTGAAAAAATTTTTACGGGAGCAAAGCCATCGATACCATACAAATGTATTTTGTTCTAAATGTAAAGTTGCAATGCGTACCTTTTGTGTGTTTTGCACGTTATGGAGGTCAAAATATTGCTCCATCTGTAGTATCCATGTTACAGGATCCTTTCCATCAAACTTCCTCATATCCATTTTTGGAATATGGTGGTTCTTCCCGCCAACATTAGAGTTTATGAAATCACGATTAACATTTATTTTGTTCTCATCATGAAGTTCTTCTACTATATTTTCACCATTAGGAAACATTTCTTGTATCAACTTTGTCAAACCTTCAATGTCTGCTTTTAGATCATTCTTCATGTTTTCCATGTTGTCTTTCATTTTTTCATCGATCTTAGCTTCCATGTCCATCCATCTTAGCTTCCATGCCTTTCTTCAAACCATCCATCTTCACTTCCACACCTTTCTTCAAAACTTCCATTTCATTTTTTGCTGCTCTTTGCGAGAGTGAAATTTGTTGCACTTGTTCTTGTAATTTTGATAGATCATGTTACAATTCTTCATCTTCATGAGTCATGGTAGAGCCTTCTGAAGGCTTGATGGGTGTTGAATTCTTTTTAGGGGCCATTTTAGAATTCAATATTGATATCTATTCTACAATATGCCCTTGGAATCAATTCAACTTGATTCTTCAAACAAGACTTATTAGAATTAGGAAAAAAAATACACCTTTTTTCCTTTTGAGGGCTGATGTTAAGGTAGGATTATCTTTGTGAGTTGTAAAACTTCAATATTTGAATTTGATCACCGACGTAGCCTATGAATTGTCTTTCGAATGCCACATCGGCACGATTTGGGTTATCCCAAGACAAAGTTGTGTCCAATCTCCCACAATGACCTAATTATGGACTAACTCAGTAGAGAAAACTTGTATGACTTGCCACGTGTCACTGTTTCATCCTTTGTCTCTGAAATTGATAGCCAAGAAACTAAAGTCTGTGTACTTGCGACCAATTTTTACGGCACTCCAATCCGATCCCCAGAGAGAGAGTTATTGAATTTTTCCTACGATCACCTCTTTGAGATGCAATTCAGGAGCCTGAAAAAGCACTACCTTCCACAGATCATATCTCCAAAAATATTGCGAACAAAGCTCTGAAATTTTTTGACGAATTTCCTCAGGATTTGCCTTCCGCACCAAAAAATTCTTTGCACGAAACTTCGTAGAAAAAAAAAATTATCGCGCAAATGCCACGACTACTTGTTTAGGAGCACGAAAAAAGACCTAACTTCCACAGGATCATGTACGGAAATATTCACGAAACAAGCTCTAAAATTTTTAGAAAATCTTCCTCGGGATTTTGGCTTCGCACCCTAAAAATTTCAGCTTCTGAAACTTCGTAGAAAAAAAGTTATAGCGCAAATGCCACGATGACCTGTTTGGAGCAGCGAAACCCTAGAATCCAAAGCTCCGATACCAAATGTTGTGTAACCAGCTCCAAAAATAGAAGAAAAGAGATATCCACGCCTTAGAAATAAGCCACTTCGAGGGGGCAACCTCCAATACATTACATAAATGAACAATTCTTGGATGATACAATTTACAAAACCTCCTTTCTATATATAGGAGTCCATGTGGCCATAATGTAATCCTAGTGGATCACAATGTAATTTTAGTCGACCTAACAATAATAATTTAAGGGCACAATAATAACAAAATGGGGGTTACAAGGGTACAATAATAATAATAAGGGGGTTACACTAATAACAATAAGGGACTATACTAGTAATATAGGAACCTAACACCTATCTTGAAGGAAACCCTTGGCTTCATTTTCAAACATCATCAAGGAAGCTGCAAGCCACACTACTCAAGTAAGTATCCATGACCCTATCTGTCAAGATGCCTTATTGTAAATAAAACAACAAGCTAGTCGGGTCATCAAACTTTAGTGCCTGGAAGAAGAGGACAGACTTGAATTTAATTGAAGATGAAGTAATGGACTATATCGAAGGATCTACCATTCAACCCCCAAAAGAAGATGCTCTAGCCCATGCCAAGTACATGAAGGGAGAAATTAGAGCCCAGAGGATTCTCATAGAATCCATTAAAGACTCTCTCATTCCCTATGTATTAAAGCTAAAGGCTACAAAACAAATATATGAGAAATTGGTGGAGCTATTCTTTGTGAGTACTGCAGGAGAAGCAATCTCTTTGAGCCACGAACTATACAAAATGAAATTATCAAGGGAAGAAGGAATCACTCCATACTTTATGAGGATTTATGAAATAAGAGATCAACTGCATGAACTAGGAGAAGTAATGTCTGACACTGAGATGACTACAGTGGTGCTGAATGCTCTACTAGAGGAATGGGGAAACATCACTTCTAGTCTATATGGGAAGAAAGAAACCACCCCAATCCATTATTTATGGTCTCTACATAAAATAGAGGAAACAAGACTAAAGGCCAAAGCTGATACAGAGCCAAGTGAAGAGAATCATGCCTTTGCAGCCTCATACAGGAAGAAAGGAAGATTCAGAAAATTTGGCCCTCATAATAAAAGAAGGAATATGGACAACATACGATGCTTTGGATGAAATGAACTTGGACATTTAAAAAGAGATTGTCCTAAATCTGGAAAGGACAAGAGGAAAAAGGAAGAAGCCCATGTCACTAATGAAAGAGAAGAACCTGATGTTAAGAGATCCAAGAAAGAGGAAGCAAGATATCTCTATTATGATTAAGATCATCTTTCTCCCTAAGTGATTTCTGATTGATTGTAAAATAGTATGTTAGGAAGCAATGTACATTAATAAGCATCATGATAGAAGCATGGAAGGAGCTCTCGGTGAAAAAACTCCTGGAAAACCTCTCTGATAACATTACTAAAGTAAAGCAGTCATCAAGATCAAGAGTCATCTTGGAAACAAAATTTTGGATGTGATGACATATTGATGGAGCAGGCCAAAGGAATGAAACTCTTCATTCTAGAGAAATTGCTACAGGATGACTCAGGGAAATAGGTATGAGGTATGCAGACATATATGCTGTGAAGTCATGTCATATGGTTGCAGGTAATATAATTCCATATTTAGAAGTATGATCTATGAAGTAGGATCTCTTGGTGCACTGACAGATGAAATCAACATAATATGTCCTTATAGAATATGAGGTGGTTGTACATAAACAAGAAATTGGAAAATTTGTAAGATCCTGTGAGTGAAGAATGTGCAGAGAGGAAGAGATCATGAAATGCAACCATGTCAAGAGGCAGTTATCATCTGGAGGCCAAGAAGATGTGACTAGGAGATCTCCTGGGAAGATATGCAGACTCTGACGAAAGTCTGGTAAAGAAGAAGACCCTTGGCAAAACATATCATTACGAGACGTGTCAATCTGTATGAAGGATGTCTATGCCTATAGGAAGATGCCATGGTGAAAGATCATCACTAAGGTAACTTTTGTTCTAAAATTTCATATGTATATGTTTATCTAGATGATTTGTGCAGGGTTGCTAATCATGAGAAAGGATGTATGATCCTTGGAGATGATTTGAAGGAAAGCAGCATGGCATAACGGTGGACCAGATGAAAAATATTGATGAATAACTTTCTGATAGTTGACATTACTCGTGACTGAAAGTGATGGATGATCTGCGGACTATGATGCCAAAAGTTGAAGGTTCCTCAATATCGAAAACCATGACATCGAGGGGAGGAATTCTTCATGAATAGCTGGATTGCTGTTGCAGGACCCTGGTTGATAGGGAGCCTGGTGGTAAGTTTCTTGCTTGGAAGAAACTTGAAGTATGCCCTTCTTGTGTTAAGAGGGAGTGATGTATGTGATTCTCTATTACATGTGTCATGCACTAGACCAGGACTAACAACTGTAAGTCTTAGTGAAGGCCATGTGAAGAGAATGGATAGACACATCATTCTGGTCTTCACCTGGAAGACAAAATGGAGGATTGGGTAATCATCTGGCATTCGATACTCTTTGAGAATGAGATAGGGCATTCAAGATAAGATAAGTCATGGACCGATATTCTTTGAGGGCTGGCTACCCAAGAGAAGAATAGTCCAAGAAGGTCATACTCTGGGAATACCTAGGTGGGGTATGTACCTTGGAGAGACAATGACTATGGTGTATATTAGTCATGTGTCTTGCCAACATTGTAGCCCATTGTCTCATTGAGAGATGGGGCTATTAGTCAAGGTCTTGCACTAGGACAATGCTGGTTGATATGATGCTATACAGATGCTATTACTAATCCGATTCTTCTTATGAGATTCTTCAGTTTGAAAGTGACCATGTACTTGTATGAATACCTCCCTAGTTAAGAGGGAGTGTTGAAAAGTGTAACTAGGTCAGTCTTCATGTTGACTATGTAATTATGTATTTATGTAAGAAGAAGTCAAAGATAATAAAAATGTATTTTTGGTGTACTTGCTTCCTGGGTTTCATGAGCAAGATTTTTACTATGTAGATAGACTTCTTCTTGATGTCTATTAGGTTTTTATCTTCTAGGAATAAATAGAATTAAGTGTCTCATACATGAAGGATCTAGTGTAGGTATTTATGCTCCAAGACCTTGTCGAAGAAGTTCACAACAACCGTTTGCAACGATGAAAGACAAGCCTTAAACGCAGTGAAGAAATACCTCTCCAATGCTGGAATAAACCTTATCTAGTCGCCTCATTCACCATGATATAGTCGGCCTAACTCACAGTTGTATGGTCGGCTTGCTTAAAGAGATGTGCCCTATATATATACATTCGGTATGTGGTCATTATGGAAGCAAGAACGCGGATATCTCTGAGATCACAGTGCGGATAAAGGATAGCATTTTAGTGCGGATAAAGGACATTAAAAGTGCGGATCCAAATCAAAGGTGCAGGAATAAGGCTACGGTGAAATACATGAAGGATAGCAAGGTACAATTTGCATACAGGATTGCGGATAGTCAAGTAAGTTTGCGGACATCTCCAAGAAGACATTGCGGATAAAAGGCAGTACATAAGTGTGGATAAAGGGCAACATGTAAGTGCGGATAAAAGGACAGTGAATAAGTGTGGATCTGAATCAAAAGAGTAGGAAGGAAAATTGCGGAAAGTATAGGAGGTACAGGATTGCGGATGACTGAAGAAAAGTTGCGGATAAGTGCAGGAAGGATACAATAAGAATAACTATGATTTTAAGAGTGTTAGTTCAGGGTTGTTGATATGAAGAAATAATTTATTGAAGTTGAGACAATCATCATAAGGAGAAGAGGCAGCAATAGTGAGGCAAGCATTTCAAATACAAGCATATACAAGGTGAAGGTCAAGGTCTCTAGTATTGATGTAGAACTAAGCTAATTGGCGAAAAGAAGAATCAAAGTTGAGGAAGCCGAAACAAGATCTTGGAAGCATATCTAGGTCAAGGGTCTGAGTTTTGGTCATGGTACTTTTCATTTGAAGATCTATAAGAAGAATTCTTTGCAGGTTTTCCTCGCCAAGAGGTAGAGGTTTTTCCCTGGCTCTAGAAGCCTAACTTCTGTGTCTTGTGCATTTTGACAATTGACTTGATGAAAGATTAACTAAGCTAAAAGAAGAGAAGACATAAGTAACTCAATAAAGCTCACAAGTAATTATCAAGAAGAGAATTTGTATTAATCACCAACCCTCCAAATTCTCAACAATGTTGTCGTTGCGATAAGCACCCACCAAAATTTTTCCTATGTCCAAATTTTGGAGCCTCCTTATGGTCATGTCGTCTTTCATTTCAAGCCATTAAGGTCATGCTCGATCATGTTGTTCAAGTGTTGAAGTCTCCCTTTAAGAATTCTAAGTGTCAAAGTGACCTGATTTTACATGCTTATCTTGTTATTCCTGCATAGAGAGCTTCTTCTAAGCAAGCCTACCAATCAATGTGTATCCTTGGAAGTCAAACATTGCACAATCCTTGATGACAGTACCTGTGCATTGCCTAATGAAAGTGACTATGCAATGCGTAATGACAGTGGTTGCATAGTGCCTAATGATAGTGACTGCATAATCTCTATAGATGATGACTGTGCAATCCTCGATGACAGTGCTTGCACAATCCTTGTGGACAATGCTTGCATAGTCCTTGATGCCAGTGCTTGCGCAGTTCCTAGAGATAGAGACTGCGCAATCCTTATGGACAGTGACAGTGTGAGGGCATCATATGCAGAAAGGTGATTGCACTCTTCGTTGGCAGTGAGAGTGTACTTCTTCAAGTCAAACAATTCACTCTTGGCTCCTAGTTTCTCGACATGCACTAAGCGCAGTCACTAATATTAACCCTAATTGCATGTCTGCTCTCCCTATATAAACGGTCCGCTCTCCCTGTATAAAGGGTCCAATCCAAAGCTCATCTTTATATTCATCTTTTGCTTTTGAGTTCTGTGCACCATTGGAATATAAGGAGCATACACTCACTCATGGTTGCAAATGCCCCATATTCTCGGTGAGTTTCTCAACTATCTCTTTTTCTTTTACATGCATAATTTTTTCTTGCTTTATCTTTTACAAGTGTCTCTTTTTCCTTTCATTCTTACATGTGTCGCATGTGTTTTCTTTGTGTTTGCATGCATCACATTCACTCTTGCATGTGTCACTTTTGATTTTTTTCACACATCTTAAAGAGCACCATGGCACACCTTCTAGAGGCAACTCCAACACACTCTCTTACACTAGTTGATGCTATTTATCATTAGAACATGTGTTGGACACATTCTTATGGCATAACACGCCTTTTTGGTTATAGTCGGTACTTGTGTCATAAAGGTACATCTTATGTGTCGCTCTTGGATATAAGTGACGTTTCACTGTACACTTGTTGGGTTTGGGTATTGTGTGTCTTCTTGTCATGTGATTGGGTGTATATGTTTGTGTGATCATCTTTGAGACCTGTTATATGCTCTTACTCTCTTGTCTCATTGATCTCACACGTAGTCAATTTTGGATTCCTTCTCTGTCCTCAAATCTTGCACAAGTCACGAGCACACTCAACCTTCTAGTCAAGTAATGAGCGCACTACACACTCCTAAGCCTCAATGATGAGACCCTTACCTCTTGGACCCATGCACTATGCCCATATTGAGGACAACCTCCTCCAACTTTGCATTAAGAAACCTCAGAGTACAAATCTTCAACCTCGCTGCTTACACTTGTCCATTGCATAGTCATTGATCCATCCTGCCTTGTATTGTGCACTACACTTTCTCAGTGGACAATAAGGCCATCTATGAAGCCTTGCAATGCTCAACTATGCAATCCTAAGAGCCACCTTCTCAGCCACTGCGCATTGCGCAGTCACAATGCTCAACCTGTCACTCTTGTCTCCTATACTTGTTCTCTGCGCAATGCCTTGGCCAACCTTGCCCTTACTGTGCATTTCATAATCTCATTGGATAGTAGGGTTATCCTTCAGCCCTTGCAGTGCTCAACTAAAAAATACATGGATCCTCTCCCTCAAGCACCACACATTGCACAGTCACAATATCTAAGCTTGCTATCCTTGTCTCCTGGACATTCCCATTGCGCAATCCATGTCTTGCATCTCCCTTGTCACTACGCATTTCACAATGACAATGTTTATTGCTTCACTCCCTTCCTCTTGACTCTGTGCACTACGCAATCCCAGGCTCCTCTCTTAGTCCTTGTGCACGGTCCCATCACAATTAACCTTCATGAGCAAACAAAGATTGAATAGGTGATTTTGGGATCGATGTTGTCTTGTCATGATTGAAATTCATTTGCAGGTGATATCATCCTATCATGGCAAGATGATGATAAAATAGGTTAGCAAGAAGAAGTTACAAGGACACTTGTGGAAATGAGACGCAAAGGTGCTATCATGCAATTGAAAAAGAATCTTGAACCACGAGAGAGAGATGGAAACTCATGTTGACTTAGAAGGTTCCCGACCCTTTGGAGGACGAAGATGAAGTACAAGTTGTTAGGTCCCCGTAATTTATTAGATTGGTGAGAACAAATGAACATGGGTAACATCAGACCAGTCTTTAGAGTCCTAGGGCCTAGCCTTCTTGGACTCAGAAAGGGCTCTCTCTATTTTGGGCAAATGATGTGAACTTGTTTGCTTTTAGGGTTTGATTTTAGGCTAGTTGTTAAGTGTAGGGTTTGTTTGTTTGTTTTGGTTGGGTAAGATGATCAAGTAGAATAAGTGGAGTGAGAGGTCTTCAAATCATTGGGCTATGGAGTCCACAAAAGGTCATGGAAAGTTCAACAATGAAATGGGGTGCATCACAGGGCAAATCTAACATGGTCAAATGGATCTTCAAGGTTTGTGTGAGATGGAATGAACATCAAGTTTGTGAACATGGTAGGTGTAAAAAGACAGTTAAAAATCCTTGAACAAAATACCTTTAAACAAGAATGGCCTTAAATACTACTCAACACAAAGAAATAATCATAAGACAGGGAAAACCAATAACTCTTTGATTAATCTCAAACAAGTAAGCATTTGAAACAAACAATCCAATGAAACTATAGAAGGCAAGAACTTGTCCATCTTCTAGTGATTTCATCTTCAAGGTTTAGAAAACATTTAAGATAACATATAACATAGATCAAAGAAGAGGGAACTCCTAAACATCATTGATCAAGCTATAAAGACCTTTATGGCAAATTTTCAAGAATGGACAAAGGACATGATCAAAACATAACCTCTTTGGCAAACTTAATCAGTGATACTTTAAAGAAGAACTTCAAGAAAAGTGTTTAAGTAACATCAAACAAGTAGGGATAACCATAAAACATCTTTGATATCTACTGTATTGAACCATTCATGAAATAAACAAGCATAAGTGGGTCTAGGGAGCAGCTAAGAATTCTCTAAACTGACCTAGCAGAGGAAAACATGAAGGCAGTGAGTACAAACAGATCTAAGGTACCTCTGAACATCATTTCTTAGTCTAAAACTTTTGTCCTACTGCAACATATAAGGATGTAACAAAACGATACATAAGGAAACAAGAACTAAATAGAGACACATCACCATTAACCATGCTCAGGGATCCTGCAAGCAAGCCTTCTCCATCATCAATCAAAACAAGCCATTCACAAGCTCCACAACACCAATTTCTTCTTCAATCTCTAAAAAACCATATATTTCTCTCAAGAGTCATCAAATGCCAACCTTTTACAATAAGGCCCTCATGCTTTATTTATCTAGCAAAGGAGGGCAAAAACCCTAACCAGGGTTTGAAAATGTCAAAAACACCCATAAATGTCATTTATGTCTAAGAGACCATGCAAGGCCCAAGACACAAAATATCTCATGAAATAAATGCAAAAATAACTCTTAGCACCTAACTTTGGAGTGCTTTGCCCAAAAAAACACTAAAATATCATTTTTCCATCAATGAGTGTCTTTTGTTGACTTTTGCACATTAAAGGCGCAACAGTGAACTCTGAAGGCATAGCGCATGCACAGGAAAACGGGGTCCGCTTGCAGCCAAGTTTTGATGCCTTTCCCGATGTCGGAATTTGCTTCGTGATGGCTCGTTGGAAAGCCTGTCGAGTCTACTTTCCAAAATTTCCCTTGGTTTTCTGATTGGGCTCCATTTACCTGTCCAAAAAGTAAATCTCCCAAAGCTGCTCTAGGCGCAGCGCCAGGCCTGAAAATGAGGTAGAAAGGTGAAAATTAGGGTGTTTTTGACCCTTTTGAGAGACCAAAAATGCTCCAAATGACCTGAAAATTGGTGAGCATGTTGTACTTGAGCTGAGGATTCCATAAATGCAAAGCTTTCCTGTTGAGGATCCCTAAGGTGAAAGCGTAGCGCCAAGGGTGCTGTGCTTTCAGGCCTCAAAATTAGCAAAAAACCAAAATTTGTCAAAAATTTCCCAAAATTGTTGGATATCCTCCTTATGGGGTTTGGGAGGCCTGTAGAGAAGCTTCAGCCAATATTCCAAGGTTTTCTTGGTGTTTTGCCTCCTTGAGTGATTTTATTTCTGCAAGGGCTCCTTTGAGTTTAGCCTTTGCAATTTGATTTTGCAATGCATAATGTTTGGTCATCTTCTTTTGGAGGTCAAGGCCCCTCTTTGCTTTCTTCAACTGCTTGTTTTCATTCTTATAGTAGTCAATGTTATACATTGCAATGCCAAGGCATCTTTCTAGATCTTTGATCTCAACATCCTTGCTTTGGAGCAAGATGCTAGTGACCTTTTCCTTATCCTCATTTTGTCTGTCAAGGTCAATGATGTCAAATTCTTGTTCAAGCTCATGCTTACCTTTCTTACCTTTATTCACCTTTTTTTTGCCTTTATCTAGCTTCTTGGTAGAAGAGGAAGGCATGGCCCCTTGCCTTTTAGAGGCAACAAACACATGCCTTTCTCCTCTTTGATATGTCAATGAAAGCAGTTTGATTGTGGTTATTTTGGTATCTTCATCATGGCTACCATCATTTGTCTCCATGTCTTCCTCTTCATTACCTTGACTGTTGCTTACCTGATTACCTTCAACATCGGCCTCACTGTTGGCCTCTTCACTGATTTGTGCACTATCCTTTGTACTGCATTCATCTTGTTCATCATCATTGCTAAGAGTCTCATGGTTGTGATCCTTGCTGCTATCATCATTCTCTTCATTTTCATGATTATTGTCATCAGTCACCATGTTCTTTGCTTCATCACTGTCCTCTTTGTTTCCAACATTATCACTGCCCCTATTACCACTAGGAACCTCACTATTTTTACTGTCATTGTGGCTCTGAGTTTTGCTGTTGTCCTTAGTATCATCATTATCACTGTGGGGCTCACTGTTTTCATGACTGTCATGACTGTCTTTTTCTTCATTGATGCTAGCTTTATTTGTGTCTATGCTTTCTTCAGCCTCTTCATTTTCTTCATGGTTATCATCTTCATTTTGGCTGCTCTCTTCATCTTTTCCCTCAACTCTATCATGAATATGAGCCTCACTGTTTTGACTGTCATTAGGGCTCTTAGTATCATTGCTATCCTTAGGATCATCCTCTGTCTCTTTGTCACATGCCTCATCTTCATTATCATCTACCTCCATGTCTTCTGCTTCATTGCTGACCCCTTCTTCATCACTGCTTAATCCATTTCCACTATCAACTTCCTCATTTTCTTCATTGTTATCATCTCCCTCTGTTTCCATGTTTTCAGCTTCTTTTTGGCTTGACTCACCATCACCCTCATCTTCATTTTGGTTTGATTCATTGTCATCCTCATCTTCATGGTCACTAGCTTGTTCACTGCCATTTCCTTCTTGATTTGATGCACTGGGAGAGGCTGAGGAAGGAAGGTTTCCTTGAGGAGATGATATATGTGTAGAGGATGAGGCATGGTCAGTAGGAGGCGATGGAGGAGTAGAGGGAGGAGGATGAGATGACGAGGGAAAATTTGGATGGTGATGGGGATGTGGGCTTGTGAAGACCTCATGAGTAATGAACACCTCCCATGGTATGCCCTTTTGCTCCAACTGATGTAGCACAACCATCTTGATCAAGGAGTGATGGAACAAACTCTGAATTTGTTGGGAATAATTCCTCCTTTGGACAACAAAAGACATCTTGTCGATAATCTTATAGAGGTAGTAGGGTAAATGAAACATCTTGACCCTAGTGAAGTGCATGAGTAATACGATATGATAGGAGTAGAGTCTAGAGTATCTCCCCTCACATGTAAAATATTTCATGATGAACCTCATCAAGGGTGCATACCTCTCCAGCAAGTGTGAGAAAGGGAAAATAGTCTTGCAGCCTTCTTTGTATCCGGGTTTAAGAAATGGTTCATAGCAGCTCATGTCTAACTTTTCTCTTTTGAACCACTTTTCAACAACATTGGGTATGCATGTAGCACTAGAAATGACATCTGTTGGCAACTCAAAGTCTACCCCTGCAATAATTACTTGTTTATTGTGTAGGTTGAGGATGAACAACCTAGTGAGCTCTGGGTGACTTTGCACTTGTTGGACCTTTTCACAAAACTGAGAGCACCCTACATTTTGAAAACATGTGATGATTATAGGAGAGGATTTAAGCTCCAAAGTGTCTTGGGGTTCAAACCTATTAACTTTTCCACCTCTGTGTTTTTGCCTCCTAGGCACTTGGCCTTCCTCACTACTCCCATTTCCTCCTTCTCCTGACATTTTGATTTCTGCTGCCTTTAAACAAATCCTAGCTCTGTTTGTGAAACTTGGTAGGAGGAGTGAAATGATGGTGAAAGACAGTTTTTGTAAGTGAGTGAGAGGGAGGTGTAGGTGTATGACTGATCTCCCTTAAGCTTTGATGAAGGGCTAACTCCAACTTATTGTAATTACCCTAATTCACACCTTTCTTGACTGATAAATTCTTGCTCGGAGGTCAAAACAGGGTTTTTGTCATGAGGACTTAGGGTTTCTAGTCATTAGGGTTTGGTCAATTCCCTTAATCGTAAAATCATGAAATTCACTGGAGGATAAGGAAAAACATCCACCTATCAACTTTTGGTGTCTTTACAGGTCCTTGGATGTAGCTTGGAGGTGCTCTTTTGTGGTTTTTTTTGGCAATTTGCAAGTGGAGGAGGGTTTTTGGCGAAGGCGTAGTGCCTGAATGCACAGTCCGGTCCCTTCTGCCCTATGCGCAGCGCCTGCATGCGTTCTTGGGTGTCGAGCCTCCTGAGCGCAGCGCCTGAACACGTTCAGGCCTGTCAGGCTTCCCCAACACGCAATGTTGAACGCTTTCCTGTGTCTATCGGGCAGTTCTGGGCGAATGGGTAGCGCCCGTCTAAACGCGCAACACGTTCCCCTGAACTCGCAGCGCAGTGTAAATTTACACTTTGAAATCTCCCGAATGCGTAGCGCCAGGCATTGAAAGCGTAGCGCCTGCACGAACGTGCATTGTTGGGCAAACTCACCCAAATTTTCACTGAAACTCGGATTTTTCTCCCTGAAGGTTTTTTACTCTTTTGCAAGTGAAGAATGAGCCAAGTGACAAACACAATGACCCTTTATAGCCTTAGGAAAATAAATTTAACCCTTGTAGACCCACTTTCTAATGTTTTTAGTCTCTTTATCACTTTTACTGATATTCTTTTTTGACCTTTTACAGTAGGTGACTTAAAAACATTCAAATGGTCTTTTCCCTTTCTAACCATTTTTCTTTGTTGCTCTTCAGGCTGTTGACATGGTGAACTTTGAATTCCTTTGGCCTATTGATGCCTTTAACACTTTGTTCTGCAGATGTTTGTTTGAGCTACATGATTTACAATGTTTTGGCTTGTTCATGTCTTTCAATCACTTTCAGTCAATAAGTGTCATGAAAACTTTGAAGTGACTCTTTTCCCTCTGATCTTTGGAACATGCTAAAAACACTTTGACAACCTTAGGCACTTGCATGGTGGCAACATCTTTAAAAGTTCTTTGTTCTTTCCTTGGAGATTAAATTGCCCTTTGTTTGATGGGTGACAGAGGAACTTGTTTTCATCTTTCTCATTGATCTCTAGGCATGATAAATCCATCTTTGACAAGTACCATAGTCTTCACAATTATGTATGCTATCTCCTCTTTTGGCCACTTCTGATTTGCAGGTGCCATGAAATACTGATTTAGCCCTTTCTGATGTTCTTGGAGTTTGACACATTCAGTTACATAATAACAACCTCATGATTAGCTTGGCTTTCCATCTTGGAACTCAACCCTATGCTTTTATTCCTTTGCTCATTGAGTGCAAATGACTGAAAATGAAAGCTTGACCTTCATTTCACTGATACTCTTTTCATTTTCTTTCTTTTGAGGCAGTGAGATACTTTACCTGGGCAAACTCTGGAAGTCACCTACAACAATCTCTTCAAACCTTCCTTCTGCTATCATCATGGAGGCCTAACAGCTTCACTTTACCTCCCTTGCATATCTTTCCAAAACCTTAGGTTTCTGGGCTGTTTGAGCAGAATTATTAGTGTTGTCTTCTAAGTTCTCTATAGCCCTTTCAAGTTCATTCATTTCTGTCCAATTCAGCTCACCTTTTTCCCTTTTTCATTTATAATTTTTAAGGAACATATTCCATGTTTGGTTCATTTGGTGTGCCTCCTCCATGTGTTCTGCTGCATTGGATCTTTGATTGTCACACTGCTGGCCCAATCAGGCTTAGAAACCCCGATTTCTCCTTGTACATAGACTACTCCCTGTCTCTTAGCTTGTGAAGGTCTTTAATGAGGAGCAGGCCTCTTACCTTACCAATTTTCTGCTGATAGTCACCTTGACACTCCTACAAAAATGTCAAAATGAACAATTTACTTTTGCAGAACTTGAACTTGATAAGGTGATCTTCTTAGGAAATTTTTCTAATCTATCTTGGACAAACAGGTGCTGACCTTCTTTATATTTGAAAAAATCCTCTAGTACAGGAAGAACAGAGCTCAAAAAACATCAAGGATAACCCTACAACCTATGAAGCCTCAATGACCTGGTGGAAAACTCCTTTGACTTGTTCTTTGACTGAAAGCTTGACTTGGGGTCTTCAAGTATGAAAAAAAAAGTTTTTGAAAAATTGATGTATTGAAGATCCAAAATCCAATGTACTTGATTTATCTAAAGAGCCTACAGAGATAGTTTTGAGACCATCAATGCTTGAGGCATCTGATGAACATAAGAAGGAGTAGGCTGTTTGGTAATTCTAGATGGCGAGTGGAGGGGTGAGGCAAAGGAAAAACATAGTGCTGAGGTTATGGGTGGGAAAATAGGATAAAAATAAGTGACATGAGCCCATGAGGGGTCTTTTAGGAGTGGTAGGCTAACCAGGGAATGGCAGAGTAGTAAAATAGTGAAAAAATTGTTTTAAGGATAATGAAGGTAGTGAGATTTCTAAAACTCACAATGTTCATGAATGTTGTTTTTAGAAATATGGGATAAATACTTAGTCATCTACAAATAGAAAAAATTACTGATGACTAACACAAGTCATATCTATTATGAAGAGTTCAAGACTTAACAACAAAGAGAAGAACTTTCCAATGACACATTACAAGGAATTCCATGTCATAGTCGCCAAATTATGGCTCCTCAAAGTGTCAACACAAGAGTGTTGTTTTGTCTCATGTGTTATTGCCACATTATTGGTGAAATGTAATTATTTAATTTCAAAAAATGAGAAAATGTAAAATGTGTGGAAGCCCAAGGGTCACACATGGAACATGAAGAGTCACTAGGAAGGCCTTGAGTTATTTAGAATCTCAAAGATTACGTAGAAGCTCAAGAGTAACGAGGGAGATAAAGTGTCACCTGATTTGTTATAAATAATTTCTCATGCCCTAAGCAAATGAACTTTAGACTTTTCACTTTGGCTTCTCTAGCTTGGCATAGGAGAGAAGATCATTCTTTGGAGGAGCAAGTGGTAACTTAATGTTCCACTATTGGTGCTAGTGTTACATCATTGCAATTGTGTATTTGGAACCTCCACTTAATATTGGAAGCTCTTAGAGCTGGCACACTTTCATGCATGTATTGTGGATGTTGTAAGATTATTCTTTTAATGTCTGCGATATATGTTTGTGTTCATACATACTAAAGAATGAACTATTTCAATGGATTTAGTATATATCTTGTTGAGTGTGTGTTGTTACTCGCTTTTATGATCGTTGTTACCTTGTGAACTATTTTGCAGCTAACTAATGATTTTTTCTATGCTCTTGTGTGTCTTTACTAGAATAATACTATTACTTTTCTCTTAAAGGCTCACTCTTTCTACTCTATTTGTGGAAGAACCTTATATACATTGCAATTGTATGCTTCACAGTGTCAACTTGCTTATCTCAAAGTTTGTGTACGACATCTTATATTGATAATTGCAGCTAAGGAAAATCTATAAGAATAAATGGAAGTTGGGCCTTTGTTCCAGATGGGGCTCCTATCCTAAACGGTGTGAGTTCTAATTGGGACTTCATACAGAGGAAACCCCCTACTGTTGGCAACATCCAACACCATCAACAAATTTGACGCTAGAAGGAGGGCTAGATGACAAGTTGAATCCATTGAGTCTGTTTTGAATCTTCATCTTGAAATAACTCATCCCCAAATCATAATTCCAAGGCGTTTCTCCAAAGAACTTTATCTTACAATCCCTGCGGAAATTATTCATGACTTGTCTAAGTTTAAATTCGATGGTAAGGGAAAACTAATATGCTTGGACATATGATTCAATTTTTTCATTTTTGTCTTTCTAATGGAATACATTGTAAGGATGCCATGGCCAGACTGTTCATCCTCACACTTGAAGGTCGTGTCAAGCGTTGGTGTCATACATTACTAGCTTCTTCTATTCATTTGTTTAAGCAACTTGTTAACGAGATTCGTGAAGCTTTTGACAGACATGATTATTAAGATGTATCTAAAAGGATCAATCAACTTAGAATGAAACCTTGTCAATCGTGAGAGGATTTTCTTGATTCGTTTCTTCACCTTTGCTATGAATTTTCTGAAGAAGATGTCGATTGAGATTTCATGAGTGAAAAGTTTCAACGTATGGTTCTAATCTCTGTGAAACAATTTGAATCAGATTCTTTAATTCTAGTTAACGATGGTATGTTCTATGCTTAGAGAAATTTACTTCAATCTTTCTTATTAGCCCAATTCAATTTCCTGTTTATCAATCACATTAACATTGAAAGTAAATGCTGATAGAACATAAACAAATAACCAAAAGACAAACCAAGACAAGAGGACATAATAATTTGGTGGATGCCAGGGAAAAACCCCAATGTGGGGAAAACACTTTGATCAAATCTTCTTATTATTCTTCAAATTCAGCAGAGAGAGAAAGTAAAATTTACAACTGTCAACAGGATGCCCTAACCAGCAAAGTCAATGTTGGTCAAATCGGAAATATACCTCCTCCAATGGATCTCGGTCAAACCCAGTCAAACTTGACCTCCAAAATCAATCAAAGTAAGCCCAAAATAGTCTTGAATTCTCAGTCAAACCTAGTCAAAGCACTGGTCAACTTTGCGGTCAACGCTCCAGTCAAACATTCTAGATTTCCTTGGTTTTTGTGCCACCAAACTTGACCTCCAAAAATCAGATTTCTGCCCAAAGATCGAAGTCAAAGTGTGAGAGTTGACACAAAGTTAACGCTAGTCAACATTGCTGCATAAGCCCTAAAATAGTCCAAAAATTACAGTTGCCCTTTCACATGTGTGAAGGAGAGAGAGAGCCTTCTTGAGGTTGTACGGACCATTGAGAAGGAGAGAGAATGTGAGATGAGATGATGTCCAAATGAGGTTTGAGTCTCTCCTTTTTATATCCATCAGTGAGGGGTGGAGACACATCTTTTGGGGCTTATGAGCCTACATAACAATTCTGGCCAACCTTGACAATTTGCACATGTGAGAGAGAATAAATTCAAAATTAAACGTCTGCTCATCCAAACAAGATGATCTTTAGATCAATCTTGCACCTCTCGGAAAGAAGAATCAATCATATGAGCAGTCCAAAGTGGATTTTGGCCCTAGTTGCCAATTTTAGCACTCCCTCTCAACTAGGGATAACTCCACCCGTCAATCCATCTGTCAACTTGTGCAATCCTGTCATCCTGTACCATCATATACCATCTTGTCATCCCGTGTCATCCTGTTGTCCCTATACTCTATCGGCTTTGCTCTGCTGAATCATGAATAAATAATGAAGAATATTTGATCGAGAGTGAGTCACAATACCTTTCCACTCTCCACTGACCCAAAGTCAATTTAGAGGTAAAAACCTCAACCAAAATTTATCTTTGATCAAGTTGTTGGACACAACCCATCCTAGACATAGAGAGTACGAAAATACACGATGCGTCCATCGGTAATGCTATGGTCTCTATCCTCATTTCCCAACTCATTAGTCAGATGAGAGGTACTTCCCATGAGTCCCTGACTACATGGGTAGGATGTATGTGGGGCATAGATCAAGAGAGGGTGAACCAACTCAATATCATAACGATGGGGAAATAGCACACCAACAAGGTAAGGCGAACCTAGCCTTGTGGTTGCTTATAGCTCCAAGAAGCTATCCCCTAGCCCCCTGAAGCTCCAAGAGCTCAAATTCCAACTCAAGTGGGACCCGCATAAGAGGGTCTGTCCATGATTCCAAGATTCTCACAGAAGGTTAAGAATTTGACCTGCCTTAGGGGCTTCATGAGAATATTTGCGACCTGCTCATCAGTCCTAATGTGATGGAGCCTTACGATGCCTCACTGTACCATATCCCGGATAAAGTGGTACCTGATATCAATATGATTGGAGCGGTAGTGAAACACGAGTTTCTCTGAAAGTCAAATCCCACTTTGGTTGTCGCAATGGATCATGATAGTATCCAACATATGCCCAAACAACTCATTGAAGAGCTTCCTCAACTAAACAACGTCACAACATGCCATACTTGCTGCAATGTAATCAACCTCGGTGGTGCTCAAAGAAACCGATTTCTGCTTCTCGCTCATTCAAGAGATCGAAGCAAAACCTAGGGTGAAGCAACATCCAGATGTGCTTTTACGATCCACCACACTGCCTACTCAGTCAACATCAGTATATCCATGGAGCCTCACATTCCTGGCAGTGTATCTCAGCCCATGGTTGATTGTGCCTCAGAGATATCTCAAGAGATTCTTGGCACCAATCGAGTGAATGTGATGAGGCTCAACCATATATTGACTCAATGTGTTCACTGTAAAACATATGTCCGGACGAGAGTTCATTAAGAAAATCAGGTCCCCTACGAGTTGCGATACTCGGTAGGATTACCCAAATTAGGCCCAAAAACACTTCCACACAACTTCTTAAAGTTGAGTTCCATCGGAGTAATAATGGACTTGTAGTGCACCATCCCAAATCTTTATAGTAGCTTCATAATATATTTTTCTTGACAAAGGAAAATATCACCTGGATTTTTCCAGACCTCCAAGCCTAGGAAGTAGTGCATCAATCCTAGGTCCTTCATCTCAAACTCAAAAGCCAACTCCCTCTTACATTGATGAATACGAGGTTCTACACTTGTCAGGAAGAGATCGTCCACATAGATAACCAGAATGAGAGGCTTGTCACTATTAACCTTTAATTTAGTGTAAAGCCCAGCTTCATCAGATAACTATCGATCCTTTCATACCAAGTCTTGAGGGCTTGCTTCAACCCATAGAGGGCTTTCTTCAACCTGCATACATGTGTATCTCTATCTCGAACTTCGAACCCCAAAGGTTGTTCCACATAGACCTCTTCCTTGATTGATCCATGTAAGAAGACAGTCTTGACATCCATCTAATGTAGCCTCCATCCTTACAATGCAACAAGGGAAATAATTGAACAAATGGTTGTGTAGCAAGCAATAGGTGCAAATATTTCATCATAGTATATACCTTCTTTCTGCGAGAAGCCTCGAGAAACAAATCTTGCCTTGAATTTTTCAGCACCTCCATCAGGTCCATGCTTGATATTGTAGATCCATTTCGAGGTGACAACAAATTTATCCTTCGGTCTAGGAACCACATCCCAGACATCATTTTTCATGATCGACTCATATTCTTCACTCATTGCATCCTTCCAAACTTGGTGCTTCACGACTTCTTCAAACGTACTAGGATTAGATTGGACAATGGTGCTCATGGCTACTAAGTACTCTTGGTACCTATTCAACTTCTTACTTTCAGAGAATGTTCCCCTTGGAGCAATGTTTCTCTCGGCATCTTTGAGAGTATCTCTAAGCCATGAGGGTCTTCTTTTTGAAGACGTGGATTCTCTAGGAGGTGGATCAATAGGATCCATCAAACCTTCAACATCGGGCATCTTTTCATCCTTCAGTTCTTCTTACTTTCCTTCTTCTTCTTCTCTTCTTCTTTGCCTTCCTTTGAGATAAGAAGATATCTAACTTTCCTAAGGGCATCATCTTCGTCGAAGGTGACATCATGACATATCTCCACTTCTCTTTGACCAGGCACATAGATTCTATATGCCTTCGAGGTTTCACTGTAGCCCACAAATGTTCTCTTCTTTCCAGAAGCATCCAATTTTCTCCTCTTTTCTTTCAACACATGAAAATATTCGGGACTTCCAAAAATTCTAAAATGAGAAACATTAGGTTTCTTACCAATGAATATTTCTTTGGGAGTTTTGGAGTCCAATGCTTGATGTGGGCATCTATTTTAAACATACACAATGGTGTTTGCGGCTTCTCCCCGTAGGAACTTCGGAAGACCTTGGTCATGAAGCATGGCACGGGAAACTTCAAGAATGATTCAATTATTTCTTTTGACAACTCCTTTTTGTTCAGGAATATACACAGTAGTTGTCTCCCTCTTAATGAAAACTTCCCTGCAATAGTCATTGAACTCATTTGACTCATATTTGGTTCCATTATCGGTCCTCAAAAGTTTGATCTTCTTCCTTGTTTGATTTTCAACCAAGGCCTTGAAGGTCCGAAACCATTTGAATACTTCGTCCTTTTTCTTCAAGAAGTATATCCAAGTCTTGTGGGAGAAGTCATCTATAAAGGTGACATAATATAGGCATCCTCCCAAGGATGTTACGAGAAACATACTAGATAGATCATAATGAATCAATTGTAGAACATCAGTAGTCTTGGAGTTACTTGAGGGGAATGGTCCCCTTGTATGATTTCCTTTGGTACAACCCTGACATACACCTTCATGATCATCTTTGAAATCGGGCATACTTGTGACCACCTTCCTTGCTTCGAGAAGAGCTTTATAATGAAGGTGTGAAAACCTCCGGTGCCATAGTTTCGATTGAAGAACTGTGTTAAATTTCATGGCTCCCAACCGACTTCCTCCAACCTGATAGAGTATCAACCTTGAAACCAAGGGTGAATGCTTCTTTGAGATTCCTCTTCCAAATGCGTGTCTTTCCATCAATGAATGCCACCTTGAATCCTTTATCTTCCATCGCCAAGATAGACACTATATTCTTCTTCAAGTCAGGTACATACAACACATATTGCAAACGAAAGACATGACATTGATTTAGATGCAGGGTCACAGTCCCTATCCCTTTCACGGGATAGGTAGCATTATCTCCAAGGATAATTTCCAAATTAGTATCCTTTTCATCAAATTAGAGAGAGCCTCTTTATATCCAGTGAAGTGCCTTGAGGCACCACTATCAATCAACCAGTTATCCAGGGTGTCGGGAGGAGATGCAACAAAGAGGGAAGATATAAGAATATATTCATTTTTCTTGTTATCAACAACATTAGATTCATCATACCTGGAGTTCCTTGACCTCTTGAAAGGTTGACCATTTCCATTTCCATTTCGAGCGGAGGGAGGCTTTCTCTTCCTTTGTTATTGAACCTGTTGTTCCTTTGATTTTCATTTCCCCTAAATTTGTTATTGTTGTTGTAGTCATCATCTCAGGGTGAGTCCCTTTTATTGGGACACTCTCTAGCATAATGGCCAAACTCGTTACAATTGTAACATCTACCCTTCCTTCCTTTGGGTCCCTCTCTTCCTTGACCTTGATTTCTTAGACCAACATTATTCTTCTTCTTTTCATGAGCAGTGAAGGCAATTGGTTCACTTCCATTTCCATTTGAGGGTTTGTCTCTCTGCATCATCTTTGTCTCCTCTTGAGTGCATCTTGTCAACAATTCATCAAAATCATGAATTATATTATTATTGAGAATAGTGGTATTTGTTAGAGTCCTATAATTTACAGTATCAAAAGGTGACTAATTATTTTCTCTTTTCAAAATTTTCATACTTTATGTGGATGTCAATATTCAAAATCCTTTCCAAAGCAAGAATCAAAGAAAGCAACAGAGAGGCAAGAAGCAACATTAGATCATTAGCGAAGACAAAGGTAGCAGGGAAGCAGTTAAGGCAGAAAAAACAAGCAAAGGCAGAGTCGTGAACGTGGGACAAGTATTCTATGAACAACTAAGAAACGAACGGGTGCAACCAAAAACGACAAATCATAGCAAGGGGGCAGTGAGGACCGTTGATCCAAGCATCTGTCAACGACGGAGATTAAAATCGCAATTGCAGATCGCAAGTGTTGCAAGATAGGCGCAAAGGGTGAAAGTTAAAGATGCCGAAGTGCGATGTGTGATGGCAGTGGGACCCAACCACCTGCCACACTTCCTTTCATTCCATTTCCCTTGAAAATCACTAAAACCTTACCTTTTCCGCTTTTCCGCTTCATTTCTCTACTTTACCTTTTTTCACTGCTATATCATTATTTCTCCTCTGATTTTCCCATCTCCTCGATTGCGATTAAAGTGGGCCAATCCCCCTAACACGTCACGCTTTCCCCCCCCCGCCATCCGTCGCATTTTGCAAACATTACAACTTATTGTTTAGGTGTCCGCAATGTATTTATTTTAATTTGCGATGCGGCGTTTGGCCCCACCACAACAGCTCTGCCCCCCACTTCTCAATAGTTTGCAATACATAACACACATCATATAAAACATTATAAACTTTACCTTACTACAGAAGCTTTCCGACTTGCGATCATAATGTAGGTGGGTCCCTCTCCCCACACTTCGCAAGTTTTGGATTTCAACCCTCGCCGCTTATAACAAGAAGCTAAGATCTGCGATGTGCGATGGAGTCAGCCCCACTTTCCTTGGCCACATCACTTTCCTCCTCCTCGCGCTTCGCACTTTGGATCCTTTAAAGTTTACCTCCACTGTTTAGTGTTAACAGTTGCGATCTACGGGCTACGGTCCGGTCCCACCTGACATGCCACATTGACTCTGTACTTCGCATCGCATTGCCGATTTCATTTCTTATAACCTAAACTCTAAAACATGCAATGTGCGATTTATTATGGATGCGATAAGTTTCATAACTGAAATCTAAACATTTTCAGGTTCGGGTAAATGAGTTGTTTACGATGTTTCGTGCAAAAAGGCTCGAGTCCGATCCAACCTGTGTGCCACATCATTCCACCTCTAATTTCCCTCCACCTCTCCTCCTTCTTTGCTCCTCTTCTCCGCATCTAACGATCCTTGGTTCATTTCGCACTCCCCTCAGCTTTCAAACTTTAACCATGGGGGGGGGGGGGTCCGAAATGGGTGGTATCGCTTACCCCCTCCCCGCTACGTGTCACCCTTACAATATTTTGCACCCCCATTCTATATTACCGCTTACCACTTGAGGCCCCCTCCGAAAAGCTGTTTCCGCTGTCCTCCATTCCGTCCACATTCGCCAACCGCCATCCCCCCATGACCGAGCATATAAGGTCTGTGCACCATTTATGAGGAAATAGGCTACACACGACAAAAAGACTCGAGTCGGACCCGACAAGGGGCAAAATGCAGGGTGAGGTTGAACATCACAAGGAAGAAGACAAAAAAGGTCGAGTCGGGCATTGATGCAGAGATATAACAGCAGAGACTGAAGGGGCAGCAAAGCACATCATCACCAACATCAATAAATGAAATTAGCCAGTGCTTCACCAGACATAATTATCCGACGCCGATATTTTGAAAAGCAAGACCATATGTCAAAGCCATCAAAGCGTTTAGATCCATAAAGAGTTGCTCAAAATTATTTTTACACGCGATATGTTGTCAGAGATCTTTTGCTCAAGCCTTGTGTGGCCATGCCTGTTTAATTTCAGTTGTTTTGCAATAAATGAAGTTTGGCCCAAGTAGATTAGGGCAACCAACTCAAGTTTTAGTTAAATACTACTCGAATTTTCATTATCATGGGTGGAACCTTGTTAGATTCTGTGTTTTAAAAGATCATTGTATTGGAGCATTGTAACTGTTTTGAGTTGGGCATCAATAATAAAGAGACCGTTCACAAGATTCATGAGCTATGTTAATGGTGATGTTCTTTCCTCTGTGTTAATGTTTTCCTCTGTCTTTTCATGCTGTGCATCAGTTTCTGTAGTGCCCCACTTTGGTTGATGGACACTGATCCTTCATACCTTATTCTTGGAGGACCTCAGGTTGAGGATCCAGACACATGACTCTATTATTAATGGATTTGATGGTTATGTATGTTCTTTATTGATACTGTGATGATGACATCATTGATGGATATGTATGTTCTCTATTGATATCATCATGATGATAGACTTGATGGATATGTATGTTTTCTATTGATGTTACGATGATGATGGATAGGTATGTTTTCTATTGATGTTACAATGATGATGACTTTGATGGATATGTTAATTTCTCATTGATGTTATGATTATGATAACCATGATGGATGTGTTCCCTATGGTAGCTACTTACATTAGTTTTGATTCAAAATGAACAACAATGTGAATGATGGTCATGTTGATGTTGCCATTATGATAATGACTAACAATGAGAAAATTTGTTACTGATGATTATTGAGTATGACAGGAAACCACCAGAGGCACTCGCATATGATGAACTGACAACACCTGGTTTGATAGAAATTTATATTTTGTCTTTGAAATTCTAAGTTCAGTTTGAGACTTGATATATATATATATATATATATATATATATACACACACTCTGATGATATGTCAGTGGTTGCAGAAACATGTTAGTTTCTTGGCCGAATGACTCACATATGGGTGATGGGGTTGTACAATTGGATGGAACAACATGGGAGGGGTGGAACAATGTTCCTGATCTCACCCGCTAGCCTCCAGCCGTGACTTAGGCTGGAAAGGTCGAAGTACTCTCGCCTTCAAGATCACGATGTCGTGAGGGCAGGTCCCAATTTTGGTTCACTCACGAGGATTTTCTGGGGGGCGCGCATCAAGGCGGATTCCTTGATCCCCAACACCATTAGTCTCACTATAGCAGGAAACATATGAGATGATAGGGGTCTCTATCGTTGCACATATAATTTCCCCTCGTAACCACTGGATACTTGAAGGGCAAGTGGTGTGGCACCCTTGGAATTTCAAGAGAAATTCTTGAAGGGCACAACCGACTTGGCACCCTTGGTATCAGAAATAAATTCATAGGCATGACACCCTTGGAACTTCAAATGGAAGTTCTTGAAGGGCATGACCAACTTGACACCCCCGACATTATTAAAGAAACTAATAAATATAATCAATATATGAAAATCCAACTAATTCATATCAAGTGACATAAGATGTTAGAACCAAATGAATTAAATCAATAATAAAACTTAGGGTAAGGGAGGAATAGGAAGGGATAAAATATTTACCATGATAACTCTACCCTTTCCATGTTAAAACAAAATATTAAGTACATAAGACTTAATTAGGCAAAAAGGGGAAAGAGGGACATAGAGTTAAGCAGAAAGATTTATTAAGAACTTGATTAAGAGAAGAGGGTGGTGAATTAAAATAAGATTCATAAATTAAAATTTGAGGAATTTAGAGAAATTCCATGTGGCAAGAGCCAACATAAGAATATTCATCAAAAGAACAAATTGAGGTAGTTAGGGGACCAAATCTAAGAATTATCAATTAACTTCAGTAATAAACACAAATTAAGTAGTAAAAAGGGGGAACCAAGAGACAACTAGGAGAAGAAATATGAAGCCTTGTTGGGTTGAGGGAAATACTATTTTTATATGAATAATTAGGAAATCATTTTGGAGAGTCTTGATGAGAGGGTGACACATAGGTGGGTGAATAATCAAATTTTGGGTAATAAAAAAAAAAAATTATTTATGCATGAACTTCCAAGTGTCTTTTATAAAAGAAAGAGAAATGGAAGGGAAAATGAGATTTTTGTTTACCCTATGGTTGGATGGAGGAGATTATGTCATTTGGAGTGGTTACGAGCTATATTTGAGTTTGGTGGGATAGAGTGTTATAAAGAGGGGACTCTTGAGCCAAGAGGGGCTCACCTCTATCAGCTAGCACATTCTTTCGTTGTACAACCCCATTGCAGCTCGGGGGTCTGCGGGGAAGGAGAGTACCCAAGGAGTATGCTGGGAGGTCAACCGGTGGGTCATTGCATTTAGACTAAGCACGACAACCTTCAGGCTTGGAGGTAGACAACAACAAGGGAGCTCAAGCAACGGCAAGTCAAGTTTGGTTCTCGTCCAATGGTGAACGGTACATGTGTTAGTTAGATTGCTTTTAATTATGATGATTTCTTTGTGCCTATAATCAAGTTAAATATATATGTGATAAGAAGTTAAATTGATGGACTTGATATTCGTGATTTAATTTTACTGAGCTTCAACTTGTGTGATTATGGTTTCATTTCCTAGTTACTGTGTAAAAAAATAAAAATAAAAATAAATAAATATTTAAAGCCTAGCGCTCATCTAGTAAATTAAAGGGTCGGTCTCTACACTTGGTATCAGAGCAAAGGTTCCACCTCTAGGACCTATAGGCCCATAAAGTATTAAGGTTCCTCGAAAATTTTTGAGCCATGAATTTTGTAGTCTTTGTGGACTTAGAAATCCTTAAGGTTGGCATTTTGAAGGGAAGCCACAAAATGCCTTATCTTTTCTTGCTCACACAACTATATTTGTTAGATTGTTGCAATCTACATTGGTGCACATCTGTTGGTGCAGATAAGAATGTAAAGGGACTTTAAGTTTTGTCTTTGATTGTCCACTATGACATTGGGTGGCACTTAGTATCATGGTTTGAGTTTAAAGATTGAAATGGGTAAAGATAAATTTTGGGAAACTTGTCAGTGTAAAAGGTCCCATAAGATTCATCATTAACATAAAAAGAAGAAATACACAATTTTTAGAAATTTCAAATGTGATAAAACTTGTCAAAATTGACTAAATGGTTGATACAAGTTTTCTTTATTGATTTTCATTTCTTCTTTTATTTCCTTTAACATTTTAAATTTGTTATAAATTTGAATTGGGCCAATTAAATTCATCAGACTTGTTAATTTTAATTCAATTTTTTTTCATTGAAATTTTATTATCCTAATATCAAAACTATGACAGTTCGTTATGAACATTTTTGGTAATTGGATGTTGTGTCTTTTTGCTTTGTTGATATTGAGGGATTAGACTGCATTAAATATAAAACAGAATGAGGTGTCTAATCTGGAACTAGCTGCGTAATTGAATTCATGCTTTCTGTTGGCTTGAAGCATTTCATTATCCGAGATGAACTGATATATTATTAGTAATTGAAGCAGTTTGGGTAATTTCAGAATAGTGGCAATGGTGGCCTGCTTAAAGGAATAAGCTAAATTACGAGGTTCAAATTGGATTTTCTGAATATGTTGTTAAATTGTGTCAAAAAAAAATAAAAAAATAGAATCACGAAGAGACACCTGCTGGAGTGATATTATTGAAGCTTTCTTCCAAATCCCAAAGAATATATGTCGTATCTGCATTGTGAGAGGGTTCAACGAGTCCGTCCTCGACCAGATTTGCGTATAGGAGAAATAGACACCATTCTCAGGTGCGGGGTTTTTGTGATTAAAGCAGTGAAATCTAGATTCAACAAATCCTCTAACTAAAAAAAAAATGAACTGGCAGAAAATAGAAATCGTATTGCCAATTTGAGAGATCAGATCTGCACTTGCCTTAAATTTCATGTCGTAGGGTTTCAATTTCAAAGGACGATCGCAGGATTCAAAGGGATCGGGACAACTAAGATGATCTCTGGAATTAAATATACATCTAGAGTTAATCCTCTCATGCCAACATTTTTAACAGTTGTCAGCATGAATCATAATTCCGCGAGATATGCAGGATGCTGCATTGTCTTCTTAAAGACAACGACTAAATCCTCCGATTCACCTAATTCCGTTGCTGATCTCAATCTTGAACTCCAGATCTCCCGGCGTATCTCATTCATAATTCCAATCATAGACTCCATGTCTCCCGTAGCCACAATACGCTTCTCTGCATAGAAAGCAGTTCACTCCAAGAGATCTTTAATCGATTTAGGGTTTTTGCATTGTTGAAGTTGGTCTGAAAATGCTTGATCCAAACTTCAAAGCTGACAAAGAGTTTTGCAAAGACTTCTTGAAGAATTTTGTAGCAGAGAATGGAGTAACGAAGTACATGGATTTGCTGCAAGATGTTGCAAATAGAAAAATCCGTTCTGTTGACATGAGCTCGACGACATCAACAGCTACAAAGGGTTGGATGAGGAATTCTTGGATAGAGTAAGAACAAATACTCGTCGGTACATTGGCATTTTTGCGGAAGCAATAAATGAATTGTTGCCCGAACCCACTGAATTTATTGCAAGGGACGATGATTATGATATCCTAATGAGTCAGAGATTGAAAGAAGCGAGTGAAAATGCAGACAGTGTAGACCCTTTTCAAAATATGCCACCAGAGATCAAGCGTTCTTGTAAGTTCAGATAGTGATTCATAACTCGATTGACTTTGTTGTGTCCTGTAAGTTCTATCTGTGTCAGGAATTTAGTTTATGCACGAGGCAATTTTCTATGGAAAGGGGCTAGGAAATTCTCGATTCTATATTAGTCTGTAATTCATGTGAGCCCCAAATGTAAGAAATGAAATACTTTCCAACTACTTGCATCTGCTGAAGGACTGAATGAACTAGGTAAAGTACTCACTTTTGCTTTAAAATACAAGATATTATTTTTCCCAGGGCTTAAATACAATTCCATGTTTACTAGGCACTTGTATTTTCTCTCCAACTTGGGCAGCCCTCTATGATCATAGTCTAGATGCTTATTATTTTTCTCGAACTAGTTTTGTTGTGTCCCTGCAAAGTCTCCTAGTCATCCCAAGTAAAAGATCTGATAAGATCACTGAAAAGGGGTTGGGGTTCAAAAAATGGAACTCCAGTACTCTGCCTTTGTCTGCCTCGAGGAGAGGGTAAGCTCTACCTTCGCAATCATTGTCCCTAACACACTAAACAAATCAAGGACAAGTCCTAACCAGCAACATGCTTTGGCTGTTTTAAGTAGATTAGATCAAAGAGCTGCAGGGAAGATTTTTAAAATAAACAATCATTTACTCCTGCAAAGGATCAAAAGCACATATCTCATTTGATTGTTATAAATTGTCCCTAGTCATGCATATTTATTTTGGGCCATGCCTTGGAGCTCTTACGACAATTGAGAGAAATAGAACCAGCTCATTTTGCTTTATATTTGAAGGGTCTGCTCATTCTAGCTAGTTCCATAATATTCTTTACTGAGGGGGTTTTTGAATGTTTTCCATGAATTGGATTAGGCCAGTTTGGTTGAAGGTATGCTTTCAATAGTCGTATGGAGTAGATTTGGGGTTATAGAAACAAAGGTGAAGGACATTTCTAGAATTTTTTTAATAAAAGGGGGTCAACTAGAAGCAAGATGCTTTAAGTTATTCCTACAGTTAACCCACTGCTAGCATCAACAGTGAATTAGTGCAATTCACTTTTCTTGTACTTTTATGGTGGTCTTATTGTCAAACCTTGGAGATCAACCTCTCTTTCTGAGCATTAACTTGTTCTTGAAAACAATAGACTTAACAAGAGCTGACTTCATATGGCAGAATTGTATTGGTAACTGGTTTCTGTTTTAGATCTGTTCTTGCAACAATTATTTGTAAGATGATCCAGAATCTCTTAGCCTTTGACCAAGTCAGTTCACCAGTATGGACACACTAACTTTTTAAATGTGGTAATTAGATGTTCTTTACTATTCTGGTCTATGTAATGTTGCAGTGCACTATTTCTGTCAATTACTGCTGCGTAATTAGACAATCACTACACTGTTACTATCCCTAGCATTTACTATGCTTTAAAACAAGAGCCCGAAACAACAAACCCATGCAATCACCCAATATAAAACAGAGAGGATTTACCTTGGAAACCCAAATAAGTAAACTGGCATTTGAGAGGAGGCTTGCTTGGCTCGAAAAAAAAAAAAAAATCTCATGGGACAATGGATTGCAAATCAAGAGTAGTTAGAGTTATGTGATACTTATGCCATTGGCTTAAGGCAAAATTAAATGGTTAACACCTTTAATCTACTCTTCATACAAATGATAATTTAACATCCACGAAAGTAAAACTAGTCTATCAAGCCTATAATAACATTTTTATAAATTTGTAATTAACTTTTTATTTCATAATGGTGTTAGACATTTTACAACTCTATATGGGTGAGATAGTCCAATATGAGTGAGACTTAGTAGTGGAGAGTAATTCTTCCTTTGTGTTTTAAAGAAAAACATTATGTAACTACGTATATCTAGAGAAAAAAAAAATTATGCAACTACATATATTTGGAGACTGCAATTGAAGGGTATCTTTGTTAATTTTTAGATGATTAGTTTTACTCTGTAAGTTTAGTTAGAGCCAAACAAGATTTTCCAATTCGGAATCTCCAATGGATTAACTGAGAGTAATTCGGTTTTTACAATTTATTGTAACCTTTATTACTTTGGATCTTAGAGTAATGATATGTAATATGACACTAATTATTTCATATTTTAATTAGAGATTAAAACTCAGATATTTGAAGTTATGGGGTAGCTTATGAATGTTTGTGCTTCAGCACTTGAGAACTGCATTTTTAGTATTTTCAGTTGTTCTTAAATAGTAAGCAAGTCAAAAATAAAAATAAAAAGTAAGCTTCTGGGCTTCCATAATAGAATAGAGGTCATAAACTCCCCATTCTTTAGACAATAAAAATCAAACTCAGATCAGACATTTGCTATGATAAATCTTCATGCAGACCACAACTCAACTGACCATATTAACAGCAACTGAATACATGCATAAAGACTCACCAATATCGCTCAAATTTTTTATATACTATATCAATTTTATCCAAGTTGGAAGACCTAGCTGAGCAAATCCGTAGGATCAAAAATGCCTTCGTGAAAACAGGGAGGACAAAATCCATCGGATCCGGAATACCTTCATGTAATCAGGGAGGAGAGTATTTGTATTCTGCTTATACAGAATTAACTCCTCAATAACCAATGCAAAATCCATCAGACATCTTTGCATTACCATATTAGGAGTGTGTATATTGACATTAACATTTATTTAGGCCTATGGCCAACACTTTATTATTTGAGGAGTTACTTCCCTCCATTAATTATGTTTTCCCCAATATCTATTATTTATGTTTTCCCCAATACTCAGATAGGAGTAAACCTGAAATGCTGTAGACTTAGTGTTTATTACCCACCAAAATTTATGTAGACTTACTCATGTGGATAACCCACCAAAATTTATGAAAGTACTTGTATGTGAGAAAATTAATTGATCTATCCACTTCACATATCAATTTATTATTTTATGTGAAATCCAAACTGTAAGATTGGATTTTATTATTGACCATTATTAATTTGACATTGGTCAATATAGGTTCTAATTTTTAAGCAATTTTTCCATATCTTAATTTCTAAATTAAATGACAAGGAGCAACACTTGTTATAGAATAAATATTGTAAAATTTTAAATAAAACGAAACATAAAAATGGATTTCAAAGTAATTTTAGGTTCAATTAAATTAAAGTGGATAATCTTATAATACTCTATCCATAAATCTAGGGTTAGACAAAGTGATATATTGAAACACATACTTCAAATTAATATATTTGCATCATGGCTAATGCATACCTGAAAGTTAGAATGGAGTATACATGCATGTATCCGTAAAAGTTAGTAAATCATACATAGTGTGATACTTAATAAATAAGTTCTGTTATGTAATAATAATACAAAGTAGTAAATTCCTTATGAGATATGAGTACTAGAGTGTAAATTGATGTTTACGTTGGTAAGGATGTTGGTTTCCTAAATTATCGCAATAAAAATTTTCACTCTTTGAAAGCGAATCAAGATCCTTTATATATTTGATAAGAGTCAATGCAACAAGATAGTCATTCACGCGGGAATCCAATACCAATAGATTGATAGCAATAGATAATATTGAAACAATTATTGAGTCTAGAGCCCATGGAAATAGAGTATGATGACCTAAGAATATGAATGGAAAATATGTCAACCTAAAGATTACTTGGATGCGAATCCTTCTAGGATGAATCATCCACCTGGAATTAAACAAGAACTCTTGAGGGTTAGAGTTTCATTTCATATATGGGACAAAATAATGACGAGAACAATAACAAGCGTGTTTCATCCTTTCATCTTGAGAAATCCTGGATGACAGTCAATCGCTTTTCTTATATTGGGTTTTTAGTATTTATATAGTTTTACCAAATACTTTGCCAAAGGAAGGCCATAAGTATGTGTTCATGTGCGTGGTTCTTCACCTAGTTAGTCAATCTCATATGATCATATCCCTTTACTATAAAACAATATGGTTCATGACATAGTGGTTTTTGGAATGCTTAGCCATCCCAAGTGATTTGGAACACCTAGGGACATGTTGATGGATCCAATAATGACTCAGAAATTACTTACATTATACATACATACATACATATATATATATATATATATACACACACACACACACACACGTCAGGGAATAAATGTATGGGATTAAATTTTTATGTCGATTCCTTTATGGGAGAAGAAGAGGGAACATGCAATTGCTTATTATTCAACAATTTCACGATAGAGACGTGCCATGCATGTGATACATGAAGGAGTTTAGTGTAGGGGATTGTTGAAACAATGATGATTGGACACATTGAAATTGATAATTACAATACTCTTAGGTTCAAATATGTGACAGCTAAGAAATTCAAAAGGATTATTACTAATTTGATATAGGTTGATTTTGAGTGCTAGTTTTTGGAGCCTATCATATACTTGTATGGTTTTATTTATTTTTGTTGGAGCTTTATCATATAACGATATTAATGATATCATGATAAAATGATATCTACTATGTGACGACTCCTAGCCTAAAAGCCTAAAAGCCATTTTATTAATTAAACCTAAGTGGTGTAAGTGATGTAGTTGAGATTAATTCACAAGAATAATTGATGCACATTGACGTAGGTTCATTACACATGTGGGTTGAGTTAATGGTCACTCACTAATTGTACATTCTCTTGTGAGATATTTCATGGTGATAAATGTTAAACATATATAACTATGATCATTTTAATTTAATAAGAAATCAATTGTGTTAATATATGAGAAATAAACATATATAAGTTGTAGATATTTTGTTAACTTACTTGGGGATGGTGTTTATACAAACTAATGGTTCCCAAGTAGTCCACATTTGTTACAAAATGAATATTGATGTAATGTATTAGGAATATCCATACACATATTATACATAGTTGAATGATGTTGTGCGCCCTAAAAGCATTGGCATCAAGAATGATAAAATATAATTGTGGGGCTTGATTGTCAAGCATGCGACACATAATCACCCAAGACCATTTGAACACTATAAAAGGGAGGTAATCAAAGCTAACAAGTAAATATGATGTTTATATTACTTGCGTAAAGGGCACCATAAAGAAGATGGAAGATGTTTTAAGTATGACCCTCAAATATTTCGGTATTCCTTAATGGACAAAAATCAGGGAGAAATTGCTTGATTTAAAATTGAGGATACTTGTCACAATGAGGATAGCAAGATTTTAATAGAGGATATTAAGAATATGCATCCCTGTCTTAATTTCCTTTCCTAATCTAAGGACTTCGGGGCGAAGTCCATTATTAAGAGGGGGTGAGTGTAGTGCCCCACTTTGGTTGATGGACACTGATCCTTCATACCTTATTCTTGGAGGACCTCAGGTTGAGGGTCCAGACACATGACTCTATTATTAGTGGATTTTATGGTTATGTATGTTCTTTATTGGTACTGTGATGATGACATCATTGATGGATATGTATGTTCTCTATTGATATCATGATGATGATAGACTTGATGGATAAGTATGTTTTATATTGATGTTACGATAATGATGGATAGGTATGTTTTCTATTGATGTTACAATGATGATGGATTTGATGGATATGTTAATTTCTCATTGATGTTATGATTATGATAACCATGATGGATGTGTTCCCTATGGTAGCTACTTACATTAGTTCTGATTCAAAATGAACAACGATGTGAATGATGGTCATGTAGATGTTGCCATTATGATAATGACTAAAAATGAGAAACTTTGTTACTAATGATTATTGAGTATGACAAGAAACCACCAGAGGCACTCGCATATGATGAACTGACAACACTTGGTTTGATAGAAATTTATATTTTGTCTTTGAAATTCTAAGTTTAGTTTGAGACTTGATATATATATATATATATATATATATATATATATATACACACACACACTCTGATGATATGTCAGTGGTTGCAGAAACAGGTTAGTTTCTTGGTCGAATGACTCACATATGGGTGATGGGGTTGTACAATTAGATGGAACAACATGGGAGGGGTAGAACAGTGTTCCTGATCTCACCCGCTAACCTCCCGCCGTGACTTAGGCTGGAAAGGTTGAAGTACCCTCGCCTTGAAGATCACGATGTCGTGAGGGCAGGTCCCAAATTTGGTTCGCTTACAAGGATTTTCTGGGGGGCGCACATCAAGGCGGATTCCTTAATCCCCAGCACCATTAGTCTCACTATAACAGACAACATATGAGATGATAGGGGTATCTGTCGTCTCACATATAATTTCCCCTCGTAACCACTAGATACTTGAAGGGAAAGTGGTGTGGCACCCTTGGAATTTCAAGAGAAATTCTTGAAGGGCACGATCGACTTGGCACCCTTAGTATCAGAAATAAATTCATAGGCATGGCACCCTTGGAACTTCGAATGGAAGTTCTTGAAGGGCATGACCAACTTGACACCCTCGACATCATTAAAGAAACTAATAAATATAATCAATATATGAAAATCCAACTAATTCATATCAAGTGACAGATGATGTTAGAACCAAAGGAATTAAATCAAGAATAAAACTTAGGGTAAGGGAGGAATAGGAAGAGATAAAATATTTACCCTGATAACTCTACCCTTTCCATGTTAAAACAAAATATTAAGTATATAAGACTTAATTAGGCAAAAAAGGGAAAGAGGGACATAGAGTTAAGTAGAAAGATTTATTAAGAACTTCATTAAGAGAAGAGGTTGGTGAATTAAAATAAGATTAATAAATTAAAATTTGAGGAATTTAGAGAACTTCCATGTGGCAAGAGCCAACATAAGAATATTCATCAAAAGAAAAAATTGAGGTAGTTAGGGGACCAAATCTAAGAATTATCAATTAACTTCAGTAATAAACACAAATTAAGGAGTAAAAAGGGGGAACCAAGAGACAACTAAGAGAAGAAATAGGAAGCCTTGTTGGGTTGAGGGAAATACTATTTTTATATGAATAATTAAGTAAATCATTTTGGAGAGTCTTGATGAGAGGGTGACACATGGGTGGGTGAATAATCAAATTTTGGGTAATAAAAAAAATAAAAATTTATGCATGAACTTCCAAGTGTCACCTATGAAGCCTTCTATAAAAGAAAGAGAAATGGAAGAGAAAAGGGGCTTTTTGTTTACCCTATGGTTGGATGGAGGAGATTATGTCATTTGGAGTGGTTACGAGCTATAGTTGAGTTTGGTGGGATAGAGTGTTATAGAGAGGGGACTCTTGAGCCAAGAAGGGCTCACCTCTATCAGCTAGCACATTCCTTTGTTGTACAACCCCATTGCAGCTCGGGGGTCCGCGGGGAAGGAGAGTACCCAAGGAGTAGGCTGGGAGGTCAACCGGTGGGTCATTACATTCGGACTAAGCACGACAACCTTCAGGCTTGGAGGTAGACAACAGCAAGGGAGCTCAAGCATCGGCAAGTCAAGTTTGGTTCTCGTCCAATGATGAATGGTACATGTGTTAGTTAGATTGTTTTTAATTATGATGATTTCATTGTGCCTATAATCAAGTTAAATATATATGTGATAAGAATTTAAATTGATGGACTTGATATTCGTGATTTAATTTTACTGAGCTTCAACTTGTGTGATTATGGTTTCATTTCCTAGTTACTGTGTAAAAATAAAATAAAATAAATAAAATAAAATAAATAAATAAATATAAATATATAAATATATAAATATATATATATATATATATATAAAGCCTAACGCCCATCTAGTAAATTAAAGGGTCGGTCTTTACACTTTCTCTTATTACAAAACATAAGTTTTAGATTAAGATTTGCTAAGAGAGCACCTTAATTCTGTCTATTTTTGTTATTTTAATGTTTTCCTCTGAAGTATAGTTAAATAATTCTTAACTACTCTTTAGCTATTACTGAACTCACTGCTTTCTTTCATCTCATGTTCACACTGCCAACAACATCCAGTCTGCACAGTTAGCTTTCCCTGGGAATGCACATTGAAAAAGTTGATGCGCAATTCAACCTCTTATGACTCCATATCCCAATGGATTAAGCTTCACAGCTCTGTCTGTCCAACCACTCAACCAATCAAAACCAACAGTTCTCATAATCTCAATAAATAGCCTAATATCAACAATTATAATCATCAAGCTAAATCATAAATCATAAAGAACAAAGAGAGCCCTCTATGAGTCTAGGAAGGCTAGGTCTTGGACTCCAAAGTGGTTTGATGTTTTTCTCTGTCATTTGTTCTTGCCAATATTACAAATTACAGAGGGCTAACATAATGGCAACCATACTGGGGACTTATTGAAAAGCTCATCTTTCACCAAAACTCAGAAACCCCAGTCCAAATTGTATAATTCGAGTATTTACCAAGATTAGTCATTGGTTGTTGACGGTGGACAACAAGCCAGACACAAGAAGGCTGCATCATTCAATTGGCGACTCCATGATTCAAAGAACCTAGCTTTTGAGCATTCATGGCGACTCCACAACATGTTGAACAGAGTGCCTGCTGAACAAAATGACAAGGTTTGTGGCAAACCTTCTATCTAGTGAAGTTTTAAATGCATTCAGGAATCAATTATTAGAATTTCAGCTTAATGAAGATTTCCTAGAGGTTGTCTTTATTATTTTGAAATCAAGCAAATTTAGGCCTGAAGCTAAAGCATGTTTTCTGGAGATAGTTGCTGAAAGATATGAAACTGGTATTGAACTTTTGAATTCTCAAATTCAGTCATATAATTTCATAGACCCTAAAGAATTCTTGGGAAATATTCCTTCCCCTGAGCAAGAGAAAATTGTACTCCTCTTGACTTACATGTTAAGGATGATTGTGCTTTCAAGTACCAAACTGAAGATGAGGTTTCAAGTTGTATCGGGGATACAACTGATCAACTAGTCATTGAAAGCCTAGAAGAAAAAGTCATACATCATGCTTCATTTGATCTTATAGCAGATTATATGGAGGTTATTTTTAGCTCATGTTTTCAAACATGTATTCTCTGTAAGGATCAAATACATCAGCAGTTGCCATTACATATTCTAACTTTGGTTACGAGGACACACAATCAGGCTATACTGCTGATTTTCCTGACAAGCAGTCAAGTTGTCCATCTGTTTCCGCTGCTACTTGATTGGTTGCATTGGCATTATTGTATTATTTAGAAAAACATCAATTTCAATAGAATAGGGTAGGTAGGTGTGCAAATAAGCTCAACACTTTGAACATCTTTCAAATTTTAGTTTTGGATTTCTTTTTCAGATCAGTGTGTTTCAGACTTTAGTTTCAGCACAATTCTGGTCTCACCATTCAAGTTTTCAAGGTGCAACAGTATGTTCAGCTTGATGGATTGCAGGGGATAAGTTCAATTGTGGTTCCAATTTAGATTTCAGTATGCTTATAAGCTGGTTGGCTCAGCATGTGGTATATTCTTATCAATCAAAGTCATGAGAAACAATCAGCTAATTTCCAGTCACAAAGTGCTTGACAGATCAAGATACAAGTTGTGGGATCAACCCAATAGATCAGGCTACTAGTCTACGATGTTCTTGACACCTCCCGAGGGAGCTGCCATCCCCATCTAGAGCCACTGTTAGAGTTCTGTAATTTTCACATCACAAGGTGACTGATTATTTTCTCTTTGCAATTTTTTCATACTTTACATGTATGTCAATATTCAAAATCCTTTCCAAAGCAAGAATCAAAGAAAGTAGCAGAGAGGCAAGAAGCAACATTATATCATTAGCGAATACAAAGGCATCAGGGAAGTAGTTAAGGTAGAAAAAACAAGCAAAGGCAGAGTCATGAACACAGGGCAAGTATTCTATGAACAACTAAGAAACGAACGGGCTCAACCAAAAGCAGCAAATCACAGCAAGGGAGCAGTGAGGATTGTTGATCCAAGCATCTATCAATGACAGAGATTAAAATCACAATCACAGATCACAAGTGTTGCAAGATAGGCGCAAAGGGTGAAAGTTAAAGATGCCGAAGTGCGATGTGCGATGGCGGTGGGACCCAACCACCTGCCACACTTCCTTTCATTCCATTTCTCTTGAAAATCACTAAAACCTTACCCTTTCCACTTTTCTGATTCATTTCTCTACTTTACCTTTTTTCACTGCTATATCATTGTTTCTCCTCTGATTTTCCCATCTCCTCAATTGCGATTAAAGTGGGCCAGTCCCCTTGGCACGTCACCCCTTTCCCCCCTGCCATCCGTCGCATTTCGCAAACATTACAACTTACCGTTTAAGTGTCCGCAATGTATTTATTTTAATTTGCGATGCGACGTTTGGCCCCACTACAACAGCTCCGTCCCCCACTTCTTAGTCGTTTGCAATACATAACACATATCATATTAAACATTATAAAATTTACCTTACGACAGAAGCTTTCCGACTTGCGATTGCAATGTAGGTGGGTCCCTCTCCTCACACTTCGCAAGTTTTGGATTTCAACCCCCGTCGCTTATAACAAGAAATTAAGATTTGCGATGTGTGATGCAGTCGACGCCCCACTTTCCTCTCCCACATCACTTACCTCCTCCCCGCGCTTCGCACTTCGCATTCTTTAAAGTTTACCTCCACTGTTTAGTGTTAAGGGTTGCGATCTATGGGATCCCACCTGACCTGCCACGTCGACTCCGTACTTCACATCGCATCGCCGATTTCATTTCTTATAACCTAAAATATAAAACATGCGATGTGCGATTTCTTATGGATGTGATAAGGTTCATAACTGAAATCTAAACATTTTCAGGTCCGGGTAGATGAGTTGTTTACGATGTTTCATGCAGAAAGGGTCGAGTTTGGTCCAACCTGTGTGCCACGTCATTCCACCTCTAATTTCCCTCCACCTCTCCTCCTCTACTCCTCTTCTCTGCATCCGACGGTCCTTGTTGCATTTCACGCTCCCCTTAGCTTTCGAACTTTAACCATGGGGGGGGGGGGGGGAGGGGTCCGAAATGGGTGGTATCTCTTACCCCCTCCCCGCTATGTGTCGCCCTTCCGCTATTTCACACCCCCCTTCTATATTACCACTTACCACTTGAGGCCCCCTCCGAAAAGCTGTTTCTGCTGTCCTCCATTCCATCCACATCCGCCAACTGCCATCCCCCCATGACCGGGCATATAAGGTCTGTGCGCCATTTATGAGGAAATAGGCTACACACGACATAAAGACTAGGGTCGAACCCGACAAGGGGCAAAAGGCAGGGCGAGGCTGAACATCACAAGGAAAAAGACAGAAAAGGTCGAGTCAGGCATTGATGCAGAGATATAACAACAGAGATTGAATGGGCAACAAAGCACATCAGCACCAACATCAATAAATGAAAGTAGCCAGTGCTGCACCAGACTTAATTACCCAACATCGATCTTTTGAAAAGCAGGACCATATGTCAGAGCCATCAAAGCGTTTAGATCCATAAAGAGCTTCTCAAAATTAATTTTACAGGTGTTATGTTGTCAGAGATATTCTTCTCAAGCCTTGTGTGGCCATGCTTATTTAATTTCAGTTGTTTTGTAATAAATGAAGTTTGGCCCAAGTAGATTAGGGAACCGACTCAAATTTTAGTTAAATACTGCTCGAATTTTCATTATCAAGGGTGGAATCTTGTTAGACTATGTGTTGTAAAAGATCATTGTTTTGGAGCACTGTAACTATTTTGAGCTGGGCATCAATAATAAAGAGACCGTTCACAGGATTCATGAGCTATGTTAATGGTGATGTTCTTTCATCTGTGTTAATGTTTTCCTCTATCTTTTCATGTTGTGCATCAATTTATCTGATTACAAAAAAGAAGTTTTAGATTAAGATTTGTTGAGAGAGCACCTTAATTCTGTCAATTTTGTTATCCTAATGTTTTCCTCTGAAGTATAGTTAAAGAATTCTTAAATTCTCTTTAGCTATTACTGAACTCACTGCTTTCTTTCATCTCATATTCACACTGCCAGTAAGATCCAGTCTACATAGTTAGCTTTCCCTGTGAATGCCCCTTGAAAAAGTTGATGCACAATTCAACCTCTTATGACTCCATATCCCAATTGATTAAGCTTCATAGCTCTATCTTTCCAACCACCCAACCAATCAAAACCAATAGTTCTCGTAATCTCAATAACTAGCCTAATATCAAAAAATATAATCATCAAGCTAAATCATAAATCATAAAGAACATAGAAAGCCCTCTCTGAGTCTAGGAAGGCTAGGTCTTGGACTCCAAAGTGGTTTGATGTTGTCCTCTGTCGTTTTTTCTTGCCAATATTACAAATTACGGAGGGTTAACAGTATTGAATACATACCATGCCTGGGGAAGACCACCAAGAGCAATGACAGTGAGCTCTCGGTCAGCTATGTCATCTCCAATTGATAAGAGATCATTCTTGATTTCGGTGATCCTCATGAAGTAGGATTGGATGGAATATTCCTTGTCCATCTTGATTTCCTTAAAATTTTTCTTCAAAAAGAGAATTTTATTAGCATTGCTAGCCCTAAACACGCAAACCAAATTATCATACATCTCCTTAGATGTGCCCAGCTCGAAGATATAAGCAACCAAGTGCTTGTGAATAGAATTCCTGATGATCTTCTTCGAATTTTTTTCCCCTTTATCATACTTTTTCTTAGTGGAAATCAATGCATTTGATGGAGGCTCAGTAATATTTCCTTGCACATAATCCATAACATCTTGTTTCTCCAATGTCAGATCCAAGGAAATTTTCCAAGCATGATAATCAAACTTGTCATTGATCTTGTCATCAAATTTGAAGTATGATGAGGAAGCCATTGACTCTGTCCTTGTTTAATCAACTTTCAATGATTTCTCTTCTCACTCTTGCTTTGGCTTTGTCTTCCCCTCAACTCTGATACCATGTTAATTTTAGTTAATGATGGTATGTTCTATGCTTAGAGAAATTTACTTCAATCTTTCTTATTAACCCAATTCATTTTTCTATTTAGCAATCACATTAACATTGATAGTAAATGTTGATAGAACATAAAAAAAAACCAGAAGACAAGCCAAGACAAGAGGACACAATAATTTGGCGGATGCTAGGGAAAAACCCCAGTGTGGGGAAAACCCTTTGATCAAATATTCTTATTTTTCTTCAAATTCAGCAGAGGGAGAAAGTACAATTTACAATTTACAACAGTGAACATGATGCCCTAGCCAACAAAGTCAACGCTGGTCAAATCGAAAATATAACTCATCCAATGGAGCTCAGTCAAACCTAGTCAAAATAGACCTCCAAAATCTGTCAAAGTCAGCACAAAACAATCCTGAAATTCTCAGTCAAACCTGGTCAACACACTGGTCAATTCTACGGTCAACACTCCAGTCAAATAGTCTGGATTTCCTCGGTTTTTGTGCCACCAAACTCGGCCTCCAAAAATTGGATTTTTGCCCAAATATCGAAGTCAAAGTGTGAGAGTCAACCCAAAGTCAATGCTGGTAAATGCTTCTGCAGAAGCCCTAAAACAGTTTGAAAATTACAGCTGCCCTTTTACATGAGTGGAGGAGAGAGAAAGCCTTCTTGAGGTTGTATGAACCAATGAGAAGGAGAGAGAATGTGAGATGAGATGATGTCCAAATGAGGTTTGAGTCTCTCCTTTTTATATCCATTAGTGAGGGGTGGAGACACACCTTTTGGGGCTTATGAGCCTACATAACAATTCTGGAAGACCTTGACAATTTTCACATGTGAGAGAGAATAAATTCAAAATCCAACTTTTGCTCATCCAAACAAGATGATCTTTAGATCAATATTGCACGTCTTAGAAAGTGGAATCCATAATATGAGCAATCCAAAGTGGATTTTGGCCCTAGTTTCCAAATTTAACATTTTTCTCTTCCAACTTTTCTCAATATTTAGGCACCTCATGATTCCCAGAGGAGGAATCTATTACTCCTTTTAGTCCTTTTCCTCCTCCTTTCACATTACCAAACAAAGGGGTTGCTTGTTCCAAGATCGGAGTTGTGAAATATGAAAACCAAATTGCTGATCCGTCTCTCCCACATTCATCTTCTTCTCATGAACCAATTTACATTCAAAAAATCTTTCATGGTTCTCACAATTCCATCGAATCTAATCCCTTGATACTTTAAGATAACACTAACATGCATAATCTTAACCTTGAATCTAATTCAATTGAAAGTAGTGTTTATTCAAGGGATAATTGTCATCCTATATCATTTACACCTCATGAACCTCTGTACCTTGATTTTCTTAATCAATCCACTCCACCAGTAATTTCTCAACATACTTTTGATTCTCAATTTGTTGGTTCACAGGGTGATCAGGTACAAGGTGGCTATATCTCACAATTAGAGGAGCAAAAGTGTGAAGAAACTTTCCATATTTCTTCCCTCTTTCATATTCCTCGTGAGGAGAAAAAGAGTGAAGACAATTTCCATATTCCTTATCTCTTTAAGATTCCTCCATGTCAAAATGATGATCAATCATCTTGCGGTCTTGATAACCAGTAAAATGATATAAAAATGCTTACTCAAGTTGAAATATTGGACAACCATTACCTTGACATTCATGTTTCTACTGATACAAGAAGTGATGGGTGCCCATATTCATTGGATAATCTTTTACCTCCTCAGGAAGACTTGGATTTGCAAGGCTTCAATCTAATTGTTGAGAAGCCTTCTTGTAGTTTGCAAACTCTATTTTTGGATTGGGATAATCTTTTAGTTCAGGATGCTCTTGAAATTCCTTTGATCCATGTATTGTCAGATATCAAACCAAAAGAATTGGATTGTTAGGCTTTTGAAGTTTTGACATACCCTGTTGAAGAAGAGTAATTCCAATGCAAAAATCACATTGGTATGCCATTATTTGACAATTATGTTTTCGAAAGTTATGTTATTCCAATTTATCTTCAGCCTCCTCATGACATGCTCTTGCATTCTGTTATCGTTCTGTAATTTAAAATACTGGTAGAATAAACACAGAGGACAACATCAAAACCACTTTGGAAGCTGGGATCTAGCCCTGCCAGCTTCAGAGAGGGATCTCTCTTAATGATTTAACTTTGTTTTGAATAGGTATTAGGCTAGTTATGACTGTACTTGGTTTTTTGTTTGATTTTGATTGATTTGGTTGATTAAATATTTATATTTCCCATTGGGAAATGGAGTCAAAACATAAAACTGGATTTTGCATCAATTTTTAAAAGGGTTATAACATGGCAAGCTAGGTTGCATTCACTGGATTCTTTTAGATTTTTAAATGAATAATGGATATGACAAAAAAGTGAATTTCAGTTGAGACTGAAAAGAAATTAAGTATTTTTGAATCTGACTTCAAGTAGAAAACATTTATATTGTAAAAGTAGCGAGAATAAGGTGTTTTAAATAACATGTCCTATTCATCACACTTTCTGTTTTACAATTAAGAATTCTGATAAATAGAGAAAATGAAAAATAGTGGAAAACATAGGAACAATAGAAACACTTCACCAGTAATTACACCACAAGAATCCTGAAAGAAGTCTTTGTATTATTGATGCTCCAGCAAAAATTGGAATTTACAATTGCGCAATAGGAAAAATATGTTCAGAAATCAACCTAGAATACTTCAAACAATGAAGT